>JAQFYP010000247.1:0-28250 GCA_034694865.1 Bilobella braunerae | reverse complement strand
ATGAGCCGATCCGATCCGAGAAAAATCCGACCGAATCCGACGGATCGGATTATTGTCGGATCGGATTGCCATTCCTACATTTGGCCAAGTCTGGGCCAATTTGGTCCCACTGTGCACTGTAACAATTCAGTGTAAAAATGTTAGTAGAAAAAGAGTGTTCGTTCAGTGCCGTGCGAAGTACCGGTATTTGTAATTCACTGTTCATAGAAAATACCGATTTGAATTAAGGGTTAAATTTTGACCCTTTTAAACAAGGCTTACAATTCCAACTTGAGGAATCGGTGATTTTGGGTTCGTCAAGGACTAAGGTTTAAACAGCATTGATTAAAAAAATACGAATTCGGTGAATGTGCAACACTTCAAACTATTACACCATGTATTACTATTATTCGTTTTGGTTGGATTCAGAAAAAATTTAAATTAAATTAAAGTATCGCAATTTGCAAAAGATCCTCCCATACTAATTCTTTCAAATATTTTAATTGATTTCAAGAATCTAATTACGATTCATTCCGATTTTTAGTACCGAAACAATTGGATTGGCCTATTGACTTGATTGATTTTAATTACAATTAAATGATAAATTTTAATTCCTATTAGTACCGAGGCGTTGTGTCTTTTAAAAATCTTATTGTTGGTACCGATGTCTTTAGATTCGATTAATAAAATTTTAAGCGGTTTCGGTTGGATTTGACTGAGCCTGAATTTTAAATATCATTGGAATTGGCCTTAAATGTTAATGCCGTGGCATTCTGGGTCGGTTAAACCCAAAAATCTAGCCAAAACATCGGTCAGAATCGAAACCAATCAGAATCACAATTTGATCAGAATTTCCCAAATTTCCCGATCCAGTTTTGCAGATAATTGATTTCAAACTGCACTATCAGTATAATCTAAAGGTACAGCTAACTGCCTCCTCGGTGACAGTTAACTGACTCCTCAGGGACAGCAAACTGCCTCCTTATCACGTTATCACCGAAGAAGCAGTTAGCTATACCCTTAGACCCTAATGACTTTTGTTAACATTTTGGTTTTGTAACATTGGACGGACTGTGCTTCAGGAGCTATTGGGGATAGAAACCAAATAGTTTGGTAGCAATTGTTACTGTAAACTCTATCAATTTAATTGTTTTACGTGTGGCAAGCATTTTTGCCAAAAGAAATTGTCGACATTATTTTAACGTTATTGATTCCCCCATAGTTTCCAAATAAACAGCTTATTTACAAACTGGGTGTATCTTATTAATTTGAAAGCACTGTATATTAAATGATACATTAGTTGAACCGACTGTAACAAATTAAACCCAAATTGCTCTGCTATTTATGCACACGCTCAAACATAATCAACAGTCATCAATTTGATAATTGACAGATAAATTACAATGTAGCACGATTTCTCAAATAATTATTAAAATCGTCATTGTACTGTTGAATTCATATAAAAGTAGAAAGTCCTTAATTGGATGCTACCAATCATATCAGTTTATATCAGTTCTTTTATAACTGGCTTGAATATCAAACCTCGCTAGAATTGAAACAGTAGAACGTTTTTAAAACTCAGCTTTACAGATAGAACCTAAACACCTAAATTATCTAATCTTATTATAAGACAACGGTTTCTCTACCAATTCTCCAAGTAAAGTGTTCACTTTTTAACAGTATTCGTAACCTTGTTTTGCTGAAAATGGCTAAAACAAGTCTCCAACATTGTATTCCGTTTATTAAAATGCTACGATATGGTGGGGCGTTTCCATATAAATTACAAAACGTAGGTGAAAAATCAAAGTATTTTGGCATTACTATAGAAAAGTCTTGGAAATACACAATTTACTATCGCTTGGTGCAAACATATATCTTTTCGCGAATTGTATTTGTTATTGGAAATCTAATTTTCATGTACCAAGTTGATCCAAACTGTAAGTTTCCGTACGGGTTTCAAGCCGTTTGCTTTTCCACGTTAGCGTCTGCCGCACTATCCGTTAGCATAATTTCCAGCATCAACAAAAACAAAGTGACTGACCTCGTCAATAGTTGGCATAAGTCAGAGCTTGATCTGATCAACTTCATAAATAAAGGTAAAAATTATAACCAAATCAAAACCATTTAGTTACCTTACAAAAATGCATTTGATTTTTCTATTCATAAATATTGAATTTAAGTTTTACCCGGCTTTTTGTATTTATTCTTTAACTTTGAATACCTCCTGAACAATATTTTTTTCATTTTTTTTTAGACTCCCTTGCCTCTTATAGCCGAACATCAAAATCGGCATATCGTGGAATTCGTGCTTATATGGGAACAATTTGTTTCGTTTGCACAATTGCTGGTGCATTAGCAGCGAGTACAATGCCGAGATATGTCAGCGTTTTGTATTCTATTCTTGGTAAAAATAAGGAAATCACTTGGTTTAAAGTTGTATCGGTTCTTGAGCACGAATATTTTGTTTTATGTATTTGGATTCAATTTGCACAATTTGATTTTTTAGTTATCGCCTTGTCAAACGCTGTAAGTAATTCATTAGGGCATATTAACCCTCCAACTGAAAAATTGTGTTCAGTATGTTTTTCAACTGAATACATGCTTAACCTCTTGAATATTTATGAACAACTTTTGAAACTGGTGCAGAGTGCAAATGACATTTTTGGACTGTTTCTTTTACCAATGAAGTTCGCTTTCCTGTGTTGTCTCTGTATGCTTTCATTTATTACAGTACGACACACAAAAATACTAGCAGGAGGAACTATTCCCGGATTTATTGTCTTGGGATCAGTTATTTCGATTAAAATTTTTCAAATGCTCAGCGCAATGGGATGGGTACAATTTATGGGAAACGAATTTAAATTAAAATGGCGTCTGCAAATAATCAAAAGTTATTTTAAATGGAAGGCTGAAAAATGTTGGTTATGTGAGTATGTATTGTGTTTACGTACAATTGCATTTCGAGCAGGAAATTTGTACGACATAACTCCAGAAACCATCCTAACCTTCTTTTCTATTGCTACAACATATGTTATTGTTGCATTACAGATTTAGTGAATTTAATTTAAGTTTATTTAGTCTAAATTTTCGTCTCTCTGTCATAATTATCTTCCAATTTCATTTCATGGAAACAGCAGCAAAAACAAGTTTACGTTTTGCATATATTTGTTTGTACACATTCTGTTATTGTTGACATTTTTATCATTTTATTTATTCACACATTCGTTTGTAACTAAACTTAGCAAGGGTCCAGTTATTTTGAAAGAAGTAGGTTTGTAAAATTTGGTGGTTTTCTGAACATTGTAATTCTAAAAAGTTCATTGTAATCATTGCCTACTGGGAGCATTGTACAATGCAACTTATTCAAAATTTGTAAACTACATGTTAAACCTATTAAATAATTAATAGTTGAAATTATAAAAAAAAAGGTCAAATACATCAGCGCCGCGCTACTTACCCTAGCAAAACTATTTTTCATCAAATATAGTATTGTCACAAGCTCCTCCTAGGTTAGGTTACGTTAGGTCTAGCACACTAATGAACTCTGGACATGACATAATCAGGAATAACCAAGCCAAACAACACCATAACCATAGCCATAACCATAAGCCATAACCAACACTTTGTGACTAATGCTTTGTAATTCGCTATCGTCGCGGGCAAGTGATCGTCGACTTCTGGAATGTAACATTATACTAAATGACCTCGAATTATAAACATTTTTTGTTGACTTAAACTGGTGAAAAGTTTTCTGTTCTTAATTAGTACTAATGTAATAACTTTTACAAATTGTCTTCTAGCTTCATTGTTACTATTGTTGTGAAGCCGTAAATTGACTATGCCTTACAACATATTCTGAGACGCAAACATCTCATAACACATGTTTAGCTCCTTAGTAAATCCTAACAATAAATTATTTCCGATAAATTATTTAAGTATAAATTATAAATAAAATTAATTTAGTAAAAAGTTAATAAATTAGCACATTTGATTCCCCCTGTATCAATCTCTAAAGCATAGGCAGTGCTAATAGACAGGTGTTGGCGTTAAGTTGTTGGGACTCACAATTAAACAATTGACAACCTTTGAAGTAGAACAAATTACTTACTACAATATTCCTCCTATTAAACAAACCCTTAAACACAATAAAACGCGAAGGGTTTTCAAACGAATGGTTACATGAATTATAGTGATTTAAGACACATTGTAGAACAATTTATTGAGTTGTCATTGTGTAGTAGTACTTACACATTCAAGTGTAATTTTCTTAATCATATCTGAATTACTTAAGTATATACTTCATTTTCTAATTTGTTAGATGTGTGAGCTCAGAATAGAATAATAATCTAACAGAGCTTAAAGTAGCAACTAAGCTGAAAGCATTTGAAGTCGTTAGTGAATTATTTTAAAAATTTATGGACGTTTTGGTTGGCCATATATTACAAAAGAATCATAAACTTCAAAATGCAATACAATTGAAATGTTGGTTTGATAACGATGGCAGAAGGTACTTGTATCGAACATTGCATTCCTTTTATCCTAATGCTGAGATATGGAGGAGCCTTTCCATATAAATTAAATTACTTAGTTGACAAAACAACACAATTTAGCGTCACTATTGAAAAATCGTGGCGATACGTCATTTACTATCGTTTTGTACAAATGTATATCTCCTTGAGAACTTTATTTGTTATTGGAAATTTAAGTTTCAAGTACTCAAATGATCCTAATTGCAAGTTTCCTTATGGTTTTCAAGCAGTTTGCACTTCTATGTTGGCGTCTTGTGCACTATTTGTTAACGTAATTTCCAGCGTCAAGCAAAATGAGGTGATTGATCTTGTCAACAACTGGCATCAATCAGAACTTCAACTTTTCCACTTGCTGCCAAATGGTGAGAATTGAAAATATAGTTAAAATTTTGTAGAGTACAAAATGCAGTTATTGTCCAATATATGTGTAGAATGTTTTTAGTAAAGCAATTACAATGCCGTTTGTGCTAGGGCGTAATTGTTTGGTTTGGGTTTCAATTACATCAGTTTTTTAAAACAATTAGGCATTATCGCAAAAAATAAAGGTAATTTGTCAATAAAATCAACTTGTAATATACAAATACTCAAATCTAGAAATAAAACATGAAGTGCAAAAAATTAGTTTTTATGAGACTAACCCCCCTTCCTCGAATGCACTCTTTTGCGCAATTACAATTGGAGCTTTCTGTATCTTGTAGTATATAGAGTAGTATAGTTGTAGTATATATATATATATATATATGCTTTTTCAGATGCTCGTTTGTTGTACAAGCTTGCGGTAAAATCTGTGTATCGTGGAATTTGCATATATTTGGGAGTCATTTGCTTCGTGAGTACAACTGCTAGTGCTATGGCAGCCAGTGTAAAACCGAGATATGTCAGCGTCTTGTATTCTATTCTCAGTCCGCAAACAACAATCACATGGTTCAAAGTTGTATCGATCTTAGAGCTAGTTTATTTTATACTATGTATTTGGATTCAGTTTGGACAATTCGATTTTTTAGTAACCGGCTTATCAAATGCCATTACTATATCATTAGAACATATGACTCCAGATCCTGAAAAATTGTGTACATTTATGTTGTCTAAAAAATGTATACTAAATATTTGTATTTACCATTGAAGTTCGTCTTCATTTGCAGTCTTTGTTTGCTTTCTTTTATCACAGTACGACACAGACAAATACTTCCAGTTGGAACTATTCCAGCCTTTGTTACCATAGCAGTGGTTATTTCACTTAAAATTTGTCAAATGCTGACTTCAATGGGAAGGGTACAATATGTGGCCAACGATTTCAAATTGTCTTGCCTTCGGGAAATAACCAGGCGTCGCTTTCAGTCGGAGGTTGAAAAATGTTGGCTATTTGAGCACGTATCGTGCTTACGTGCAATTGCATTTCGAGCAGGAAACTTGTACGACATATCAACAGGAACAATATTAACCTTTTTCTCGGTTGCTACTACTTATGTTATAGTTGCGTTACAAATATAATATTGCAATTTTTTTAGCAATTTTCCGGTAAACCAAACGTATCAACTGTACATATATGCTTAAGAGCGTATGAAGGATGAATTATTACAAGTGCAAACAAATATCTACATAAGATACAAAAGATAAAAACAAGAGGCGTATCATGCAGCAATGTTTTAGAAAAGTATTAATATTATTACTTTAAACATATACATATAGATATAGGTACGAATATAAATTACAAGATTGTAATTTTTTCTGGGGTTGAAAATTTTCATAATAGAGCAAAATATGACCTTAACATAGACGAAATAATCAGGACGGTAGTAAATCCTGTACTTTAAAACGAGCTTTGTGCCATGTAAACCATCTTAAAATTGGCTCATCACGTAATTTTAATTGTGCCGTTGCAAATTGCAATATTATAATATCAGATCGAAAATCGAATAAAAATTCTTTGACACAATTAGGTTGTAATAAACCGTGAAAAACGGTCAACCAGTAGCGGAAGTATAAAAATTAGAATTAGAAAAATATTAAAATTATTAAACTAGAAAACTTTGAGATATGTTGAGTAGTTCCTGATAAATTAATTATACTCGGACGGACGGACGGACAGACGAACGGACGGACAAAACGAAAACAAGTTGCATTCGCTTCGTTTCCGGTACTTAGAAATGCAATCCTCGTATCACAAATAAGCTATCAAACTGTAAAATTTAGAATCGACCAAATGACAGGGGCTTAACTTTTTGCTATACCTTAACATGAGATTGAGACGCTGAAACTGGGAGCTGTCTTTTTATGTTAATTGAATGAATGTATAAAATAAAGATGAAAAGACTTGTATTCCGTTTACGATAAAATGGTTCAAATATATTCTAAAATAAAACACCGCAAAGGATTCATAAAAATTTGAACAACTTTTGCTAATCGCAGGCAAAGTAACACTGGTTTTATTTGGGGAAAGCTTGGGAAGTTTAATTAAAATAAGAAAGCTGTTTGTTTTCAATGTATCGCTACCTGCTCTTAAGTACTTTTTGTGTGTTAACATTTTGCCTTGTTTCCATATTCGGCAGAGACGGATAATACAAATTCTCTTGCTGCCGATAGTCAGGTATATTATGATTGGCGTAGAAGTTTGGCAAATTGGGAAATTGTCTGCCAGAGTTCAAATAACTGGGATGAGCATCAGAGTAATTCATCACTTCAGTATATCCTGGTACACAAAATTCACGTAATATTGTGAATGTAATTCACCATCTTAAGTCAACTTTACCAAATTGGCCATTGTCTTCATTGTAATATGTTGGCAGCAATGGAGCTGAAGGATATACATGTGCTTCACGCGTCATTCCCATACTTACAGGCGCTTGAGCAGCTTTTTGTTGCTTATTAGCAATGAATTCTCGTAAATGCTTTTCGGGATAGGAATATTTGGTAACCCTTGTCAGAATATCACCAGTTGCAGTAACCTCAGTGAAAAATAGTGAGCTTATTACAAATGGAAAAGTTAAAAACGGTAGTTGCAACTGCAAAATAAAAGAAAAAATGTTATAAAATAAAAGGATAATTTGAATCAAAATATTGTGTCTTACAGGTGTAAACGAAACGGTCAATGCCATTTGCACCAGCACAACTAATGCTACATCGGCAACAGCGCAGGCAAAACTGAGCGACGTTGGAACAAAGAAAAATGCCCCAACACCAATTGCTGCTAGGATGGGGTTAAATCCCCAAAGCCCATCATATACTGTTTGAAATGTTGGTCCAGCAAAGACAAGCCCTGGTAACAAAATCAAGTAAAATACACTGTATACAGATATTGGGTTATTTTTTGCGTATAAAAAAATAGCTAAATATTATTTAAGTAAACTTTTTTTTTATAATATTCAGAATTTGAATAAATGTATAATTTTAAATTTACCAAATACGCTTCCAACGGTGGCGCCAACAATACTAAGTATACAAACCGTGGGTGAATAAATTAAGGTGCTGATATACATGGCAACGCTGCCTTTCAGATGCTGCACTCCATAGACTTGCCCCATTGAAAGCATAATCCCTTCTATCAGCTACAAAATTTCATAATATTTTTATTTATGTCATCTGTTCTTAGTCCATTAACTCGAGACGTTATGACTGTGATAGGCCTAATTAAATCTGCATAATTTTAATATTAGGATATTAATAGTTTAACGTACCATTAATACATCAATCTCGCTCGGCTTCACGCGTCCATGCCCCACACCTGGGATTTGAAATATAGAAAACAGCTTGGAATCGCTGGAGTCATATATAGTTGACGTGTTTGGCAAGCTCGAGCTCACTGCTCTACCCTTATTGTTAGCCGGAAAATTTCGTGGTTGAAGAACAGTAAATAGCAGAATTGTTACTATGTTAAATGCAAGTGTAAATGAAGGAATTGGAGGCTTGAATGAACCAAAAATGTTCCCAACGGCAACATTAACTAGAACGCTCAGAGCAGCAGCAAGTACTATGAATCCCCAAACCAATGGTCCGACTGGTTCTCCATATGTTGGTTCCCATATTGACGAAGTTATGCTACCGACCAATACAGCACAGTAAGTTGTAATACCTGATGTGATTTTGGACTCCTCTTGCTTAAATACCTAGAAATAGACAATTATGCATTTAAACAATTGCAAAAAAAAACGCATAGATTACTTGGATTTTATGTTTTTGTATACCTTTGAATATAATAATATAACGGATTAGAAGCTTACAATTGCCGTCAAGATCGCCGTAGTTGCCGCAACCGTCGTTGCAAATCCTACAAGCAAACTGGCCCAGTATAAACTTGCCAGAATGACAAAACCGCTCCAAGGATTATTCACAAAAATCACCTAAAAATACCACTAATAACCATTTTTTTAAGCAAATAAAATTGAGAGGTTGTTTGTTTGTTTTATTGATTTCAGTTCAGATTAAGCTTTGATTTCCTTCAATTTGTCTTTTAAAGTGAGATTTTACAAAGCGATTAATCAAATTGTCTTATAATTTGATTCAAAACTCGATAGGTCAAAATAAAAAAAAGCCACTCCAATTCTAGAAAAAACATAATTGTATCTGACAAATATTCTGATTTGTAGGGTTCAGGTTTTCTCCATTTTTATTTTGATACTTTTAGTACACCTAAACTAATTTTGATTTAGTATTGAATTCTTAAGCCAAGCGTTCAAAAATCTAAAAAGTATCAATTATAAAATTGCAATTAGCAAATAAAATTTTGTTTCGATTATTTTATTAAATTATATTAATTATATTACCACTAAAAATCAAATATTAAAAACTGACCTGTCCCACTCCACGAAAGAGAGCGTTAAGGTATTTAACAATTCCCCAGAAAAGCCCATACTTTCTGCTCAAGAAGTCGTCCACCCCTGTACAGTCTCCAATAAAATAGGAGGACATCAGATTTTCAAGAATCTCAAATTCAAGTTTTGTTTTAGGAAACTTCCAAGTAAATTCTGACCGAACTAAATTTCTTTATCAAAAGTTGCATATTTTTTAAATTCTGCAGTAACGGTGTTACGGCAGTAACGCCGAGTCAACTCGGCGTCCTCAAAGTCACAAATGCTAATTTATTCGTTATCAATAGTTTTGTAAATGTGAATGAGACACGCAACTTCTCTCAGATGTATTAGTCTTTAAACAGCAATAATCATCTAGAGGAAAACATTCTATTTTTAGTAACAGATGAACTGTGACAGCGGTGCGGATGCTTTAATGTTAACTAATCTAATTTCAGAAAAAAAAACTCTGATTATCAAGTTGAAGACGAAATGAAAGAGAAGTTGTTGTTCATCCAAATGCGGTTAATGCTGTTGTGGTTCTTTAGAATTACTTACACAACCGACCGAACTGCTAATTGACTAATCACAGTGTCTCATTGCACATGCAAAGTGCTTTAACATACTTTTTGAATTTCTAACGGGAAAATGGCAAAAGTCACAGCAGGAGTTCCATACAAAATTATTTCGTCTGTTAATTTCTCGGTAACAATTTTATAACAGCAACTAAAAAAGCTATATATTTCAAATCCCATACTATAATTTTTAATTAAATTTACTATGCTAAATATACAATATAGGTATTGGATGTTCTCGGAGGGCAACCTAAGGATAGAATTCCAATTGTTCCATATAAATGGGGCGGTAGGGCAAATCAGATTTGGGTTCCGGAGAAACTAGGTCAACATATTATTCCTTATTATTTATTTTAAATTATTACGTTAAAAAATGTAGAGAAACATAGTTAAGCAAACATACCCTTTTAATACAGATTCAAACGAAAATATATACGTCTTGACGTCTATGGCGGGAAAATCATATGTAATGGATAACTCTGAGCGAGAGCAAGGAAGAGTACTTATGTTTGTACGTTGTACCTTTCTTAACCCAACATATTTTATTGCAAAAAATGGATTCAAAATCAAGTAACTTTTTGCACAATGAAATGTTAACATTTGAATTAGTCAAAGCATGGGCGAGAGAATCAACAATGGAGGTTCACACCTATTCAACCCGGTGCCTTTAATTGCTACATAGAAAACGTCAAGGATGGAAAAGTCCTTGAATTGTCTAGGTATAACATTAAAGTTAGTCATTTACACGTATTCCTCATAATTTTGTAAACAATTGAAACAGGATTACTGACATTCATTTTGTTTTTGATTTTGGTCATTTTAAAATTCAGCGACGGAAGAGATGTGAGGTTAGTTACAAAAAACTTGGCAAATACTCATCAACGGTGGATAATTTCTGAAGCATAGCTGAGAATACTTATTGGAAGCCTTTGAGCACCGCGCCGATGAACATGGCCTACTTTCCCATTGTTTTAATTTTATGACAAATTTTAAACTTTACAACTTAGAACACCTTAAAATCAATTGAATAGAAGAAAATAAAAGAAAGCTTAATTGTTATTGTCATCCCGCAGACAAATCCTTTGTAAGATTGGTTGAATTCAGAAAAAAATTTCAAAACCTTACGCCACAATAAATTAAAATCTACTTCTGCAATAAACTTGTAAGCAAGCAAAATGGTTGTCGGAAATGCAAATTCGAAGGGGAGAGAATTTAGCATTATTCTCTTTGGGGCCACTGGATTTACTGGAAAACTTGTTGTAGAAGAACTTGTAAAAGCTCAACAATCTGGGCCTGAACCGTTCACATGGGCAATTGCAGGCCGTTCAATTAAAAAATTAAAGGAAGTATTGTCAGAAGTTTCCGCATGGACAGGTATAGTAAAACAAACTCTATTAAAACGATTGCGTAATATAACAATTATTCAAATTAATAGTTAATAAAAAACATTGACCTAAGAATTCAAAGAAATTTTATACTCTAATTTTCCGCATCATAAGTTGTTAACTACAAAAAACTTTTTCTAACAGAATATTACAGTTTTTATTTACAAGTTTATTGTAAACAGGAGTTGATTTAAGCAGTATTGAGGCCATCGAAGCGGATATACTTGACCAACGTTCTCTTGAACAAATGACTCGCAAGTGCTCGGTTCTGCTAAATGCTGTTGGACCATACGCAAAATATGGTAAATCAATACATAGCTTATTTGTCGTTCAAATACTTTTCTATTTCTTAAATCAAGTTTGAAATTATTATTGACATGCTAGTTGAAGATAAAAAAACTGTAAATATACCTTCAAGGTATATCTATATCTATCTTTTTGCTCGGACCTCATATTATCAATTCGTTCAAATTTACTTAACTAGAATGTAATTTTTAAATATGATTGATAGAAACAAGGCGTTTAATAAAATTGGAGTTTACCATTCACTATTTATGCACTTAGGCGAGCGCGTCATCAAGGCCTGCATAAGGACTAAAACCCACCAATTAGACCTCAGTGCGGAGTCACATAATTTAACCGAACTTCAAGTTCGTTATAACGCAGCGGCGGCTGATGCCGGAATTTACGTCGTGGGCAGCTGTGGATATGATAGTAAGATATTCTTTCGTGTAGACACTTTTCACACAACACGTCATACCAATTTTGTTAATTTAGGTGTACTGAACGAGTGCGGGATTAACTACTTGGAAAAAAAATTCGAAGGTTTTAACAAAATGTTCAAATTTAAATTATCAAGTTAAATTGCAAGAAACAACTAATTTTGCAGGAGACTTAAATTCCGTTGAATCCATCATGTACGCTGGCTCACACTTGTTTACAACTGGCTTAAACTACGGCTCGTGGACTTCTTTATTAAATTTTTATGCACAATTGGACACTTTGCGGCCTCTGCTTCGTCAACTTTATCCCAATGACCTCCCAAAACCAAAATACAAGGCTGAGAGGTGAGGCATCAATTTCAAATTTGAGAATAATTTTATTTTAACTTATTTTTTTTTTGTTCTTTTCCAAGTGAATTTGTAATTCACAAAGACGTTGTTGGAGAGGTGGGTTGGTGTCTTCCGTTCCCACATCCTGATGTGTGGGTAAGAGCAACTTAAATTCATAACCAATCCCAATTGTATTATGCATCGTAAAATGTCAATCATAGATACAACGTATGTACTTTTCAAGTGCAGTATATTTTTGTGTAAGTGTATAAAGCTAAATTAAGATAATAGGCCATCCACATTTGCAACCCAATTTCTTGTCGTTAAAGCGAAAGCTGAGTACAACACAGAAATTTGCTCAAACTCCCATTTTCACTCGTTTACGTTTTTCCTTTATTTTTTTAAGCAAATAAAGTCCAGATGCTCTTTATCCGAAGGAATAAAAAACTCATTCATATAATTTATAAAACAAAAGCTCCACATGATTAGACTTTTTTTTAGTGATTTGAAGCATTTTTATTTTAAAAAAAATGAATAGAATTTTAGAATCTTTAAATTAAATAAAGGAAAACGATTCGATATGAAAATACCATAAAATTGGAGATTCAAAAAACGAATTTACCATGAACCCCACGTCCTCCTTCAAGATGTATAACTCAAACGCAGATTATTTACGTATAAATGCTTATACTTCAAGTATTAATTTTGCTTTGTTATTGACAGGCAGTCGAACGATCACAAAACTATTTCTACATGGTGGAAAAGAAACGGCCAATCCAATTCATTCCTTACTTGAAACAATCCAACTTCTTCCTCACCTTGTTTACATTCATATATTTCTGTATTGTGGTTGTTCTCATGAAAATACCTGGTGGGGTTTACCTCCTCGATAATGTGAGTTCATTTTGCTGTTTATAAATATTTGAAACGTAAAATATTTACACACTGTTCAAGAGAAAATAGTGTGATTTAATCGTATTTAATCAAATATAAATTTAGTTTCCAGGCCTATTTTCTGGAGGTGTTGTTTCTAAGAAAGGTATAATAATGCAAACAAAAAACAATTTGGAAAATTGTTTCAAAATAAATTCAAATGTTTTTAAAATAAAAACAGGTCCAACGCGAGCCAAGATGGAAGCTTTTGACTATTCAATGACTTTGATCGGAAGAGGGTGGGACAGGCCGATTGATAAAATTTTTGGGGCTGTTGAATACGATTTTCCACCAAACAAACGGGTGGTACTGAAAGTAGGTCTTATAAATATTTTAAATAAAATTAGGTTATGAGATACAATTGATTACCGTTTACTAATATAAATTTTTTCCATACTAAATAGATTAGTGGTAGAAATCCGGCTTACGGGGCTACGCGAGCATGCTTTGTCCAATCTGCATTGACAATTTTGGCGGAAAAGGAACTCTTGCCCAAAAAGTAATTGAGATTACAAATTCAAATATTCTAAAACCATTGTAAAATTTAAATTGAAATGTTGTGCTAGAGGTGGAGTATTTACTCCAGGAACCGCTTTTGCCAAGACCTCAATTGTTGACAGACTTATCAAGAACGGTATCAACTTTGATTTCATTAACTAGCTTCACAAAAGTTGTGCTAACAATTAATTTTTTTTAAAGAGTCCTAATTCAAGACATTAGTTACACAATGTGTGTTGGTTTAAATTTGTGTAATGAAGTTTAAAATATATCAAAATTTCCACTTGAGAAATAATAACAATTTTTTTGAGTTTGTGCCGGTTTTAATGTTATTTCAATAAATCATACCATAGCATCATAAAACAGTGGTTCACCACAAGATGTCACTCTAAAAACACTTGCAATATAATCACGATTATAAAGGCCTTTAATAAATTAGCGGCGACATCCCTTGGATGCAGCTGTTATTTATGCGTGAATTCTTTCCAAGAGCGTTGACAAAAGTTTTCCAAATTGATTAGTTTAATTTTCACACTTTCGAACGAAACACAATTATGCAAGTTACTACTAATTATTGTAATAAAATATATATTTAACTTTTAAGGTATACAAAAATGAATTCCAATGAGAGTTGCCATGATCCAGCAAACAGATACAATACCTGGCATATCAATGTACTTGTTCGTTTTCAATTAGCGTTACATCTAACAATAAGTATAAATCGTTCAATAGAGAATGTTCTTCAAGGTTTTAACGTGACGTTTGGATTTTTGGGTCCTACATCGACTACCAAAGTGGGAAGTCCAGCTATTTAGGCTTAATTCTAGTGCCAGCATAGCTGTTAAAGTTTTGCAGTACATGTATGTTAAGCAGAACCCTAAACGAGCAAATAAATCTTCACAACAAGGCAATTTGTTTTGAATTTTTTAAACATATTTCTGTTTTTAGCTTATATTTTGAGATTTTCCCCAACTCCAAGGCCCTGTATATTTTTACTGCTACAAAAATTGAGTTTCGCGCACAAAATTGCTGATTTTGCATTACATATTCCTACTAATTTTCTAAGTTAAAATCTTGCTAACATTGTTGGTTGAATCAGCTAAATAGAAAACGAAATGTATCTCAAAGCCCTTGTGTTTGTTACTCTGTGGAGTTACGGCCTGGCCTGGCCGCCGAAGGTAACTTTTTAAAATTATGTTAGTATTTATTGATTACTTCAAAATCATCGATTTGTGACTTAGCGCAAAGAAGGTATCAACTTAAGCGTAAAACTATTCAAATATTTATCCACCAACCTTAACGCTGTATTTGTGTTAGCTATTGAGTACAACAAAGCAAATCAATATTGATAAGCGTACAGACCCTGGGGAGCAGTATTTCTTCTTTTTAAAATCTGAAGAATTTTATCCAGTGGCTTCTTTGGAAAGGTGAAATATATTGTTTTGGAGTCATTTGGGGAAACATAATAGTTGCATTGTGTGAACAGTGGTAAAGATGCCGTTGCTGGATTCATTGTAAACAATGCCCTACTGATCGATCAAATAAGTTCACGATTAGAAACATTGAACTCGAAAGGAAGCAAGGACCCTACTGATTATAGATACAGCACCAGTAACATTGGCAATCAATTGATCAGAAACAAGGAGGGTGTTTGCCAGCTTAAAGACCAAATAGAAACAGTTGCACTTTTAACACTAAAAATCAGGTAACAATCAATCGATCACATAAATGACAATTTTTTCATCAAATATTGTTTTTCAGGAAACTAAACTTTCTGGTGACAATGCTGCTGGATTTTACAATGCTTCCTCCCTACATGCAAATAGGATTTCAGCATCCTACGTGTAAGTGGATAAACCTTTACCACCTACTAAACCTAAACTAAACCTACTAAATTAATCAAATGATTTCTGTTTTGTAGGCAGTACAAAGGAGTAGTATGTATGATGGTGAAAATGTCAAATGTTAAAGGCAAGTCGTATATGGAAGCTTTGGAACTTTTAACCGGCGAGAAAAGCGAGTTTAAAAGTTTGGAATTATGTGGCAATCCAATTCTACTAGAATTAGAGAAAGATCAGTTGTTGGAATAGTATATTTTACCACTATAAATGAGAATTTTTTTTTATTACATATGAGTAAATTGTTAACTATCAAGTACGCAAAATTATTAATATTTGAAAATATGTACAATGTCTACTGTAAAAAATTAAAAAAAAATTAGAAAATCATTTACTTAGTAGATCATGTTTGCTTTTTTGTAATTTTAGTTGCAACCAGTTTATTCATTTACCAAGTTTTTTGGATATAGTTTCAGTTGTAACGTGATTCAATCACTCAGTTTATTGCATGTGCGACAATCCCGGATATATATGTGAGAAAAGTCTGCTTCCGACAACAAAAATTTTCAAAAAATGCATTCTGCAATGCAATGTTTTTTATTACAACACTAGCTAAACGTGCCCGTTCTAAGGCGGGAGTATTGCCCCTTTCTACTTAAGAGCAATTTAGATAAACAAATAACACATTCATCAGGTTTAGAACTTGAGAGGAGACATTACACGGTTCTTCCGCTCTAATGCCAAGTAAGAACAAAACAATACCTACGTTATAGGTTCGTTTAAGTGTATGATCACTTTTAAACAGGTCAATAAGAAATACTAATTGGTTGAGCAAAAACTAAAATCAAATTAACTTAAATCCAGTATTTAGGAGAAAACACAATTTCCAAATAATTAATTGAGGGTTGATTTACAGAAAAAGCCTGCAAGTTCTGTTGTTCCCGTTTATCCTTTCATGTTCTGATGGAATGTCCCTCCAGCGATAGAGAAGGAGCAAATCTTACAACCATTCTTTCACTCCCTCCCAGAACTGCTTTTGACCAATTAATTGACTCCCTCACTACTACCTGCCCTGAGCACAACACAGAAGCACCACGTTTTCATATCAATGCTGTGAGCCGATACTCCAGTTGATTGAGTTCAAAAGCTTACTACTAATTAAAATTGATATTTATCAAGTACAATTAACAAATTAGAAAGCCCTTCTACGTTAATTAAAGGTCACAGTTGTACTTAAGAACACACAAGAGCATGTTTAACTTAATATCTAAAAGTTAGTTGTTAAATTTAAATCACAATTAACTAATTGAGAATTGTTATTAAGCTATACGCTATTGCTATTACTATTAAGCGTACGTTAGAACCCTTATTTACATATATACCATGTACAAATTAATAAGTCAAATATAGTTTACTGCTAACAATTAACTAAATAGGAATAGTGTTTAAGCTATTCAGAGTTTATACAATTAGCTTCAGGGCACCTTAATTCCTTTACCTTCAGGTTATGATTTTCAAAATAAAAAAAATTGAATAAATTAACAAAACAAAATTATTCTTGAACAAAATTAACTAATTAGAAATTGTTTTTGAATGAATTGGAGGTCATAGTACTCATGTAAAACTCAATTATTGTTAATTGTTTATTGTAAGTAACGATTTGAAATCAGAATTAGGGAATTTACTAAATTATTAGAACGAAGTTCTTCACCCATTTCAAAAAGTTGTGAAAAAAGTAAAACAAAAAATTGAAGTCGGTAGGATTCGAACCAGCGACGTTGATGTTCAATTTTATGGCAACGCTTCTCACCATTAGGCCACATGGCAAGTTGTTGTAAATCAATAGAAAAAAGTTGGTTTTTGTCTTTAGCTTGCCCCTCACGACCGCCAACCACCTTCGTTTTATATATAGTAGGCCATACCAACCAAGGCTATTTTAGCATAAAGATCGAGAATCATGTGAATACATGAAGTAACACTGCTACTCTTGGTTGCTTGGCTCGTGGTCTTTGTCACGTAGCTTAGTTAGCAATTAAATAGTATGAATTAATCTATTTGAAGTGGAAAATTTCTTTCATTTTCAATTAGTTAGATCATCAGATTTTGTAATTAGTTTGAGGCTAAAACAGCACTAGTTTTTGTTTGAAACTTAGGAGTACACAAAGAAAGGAGCAAAGAGTCAATTTTATCAACACCTATGATGCGACACAAGACGATGCAAGAATTGATCATTACTACCTAATTTGAATTAAGCATAAGGACAAATATTTGCATTTTACGTTTAATACAAATTAGGTTTTCCAAAGGTTGCTGATTACAACCTGACAACATGACAACAATACTCCTCTAATTCCATTCTCAGTACATTAGTCAATTTTATTTAACATTAAATTTAAATTAAGTTTATTTGGCTTCGGAGAAGGTTGATAGTAGTGACTTTAATCCGCAGCTCATATTCTGAATTATTATTTTTAAATATCTGCTATAAAGAACTGACTAACTTAGATATGCGTATATCTTAAAATATTTTATGTTAACTCAATTCTATTACAATTAAGTAGTCTACTTTTTACTTAGAATAAATCATTGGCAGCTTATTCAAAAGTGTATTGTCCAAAGGTTATCTTTGGGCCAAGACCTTCACAACCTTATTTGTAATGTAGTAGTTTGATCCCATGCTATAGTAGTTCCTTCAGAATAATATTCACTGTTATTAACTGTTTAGAGCTATAACACGATTTGATTCAAATTTCATTTTTTCCAATTTCAAAATTAACAAATTATACTATTAGGCTAAAAATTTAATTGGAGAAATATAAATTAGTCAATGTCGCCGAGGAAATAGTCTATTACTCAATACAACAGATGATGTACTTAATGAGATAAGTAAAATGTCTGGTTTTGTCGGAAGTTGTTCAATCGCAAGCCCTTGAACTTTGCATTTTTCCTCTCGAAGTTAGTAAAGTTTACTGCTAAATTCCAATCAATTAAAATTAGGTAAGCTTATCACTGTCCACTTATCGGTGAGTGACTTCTCAAAGTTGTAGCAATGTTGAAATGGATTTATCCTGTTAATTTTGACAGTATGATTCAATCTACGTAAATAAATTTAAATATTTTTAATTCAGAATGTTTTCAAATCACCATGTTTGTTTTTTTTTTACTTTGGTTTAAATTATTTATAAAAAAAAAACTTATTAGAACTGATGATTATTTAAATAGAATTATGCCACAAACAGCAATATCTGTATTAGCGACATTAATCTCAGCATTTTGTGACATTAAAATTGATTTAAAAGAAATAAATTGGTCACTTGACTGAAAGCAGTATGAAGCAAATTATACTGGAACCCCTTTAAAGAAAAATCAAATTTTCTTGTATTTAAAGAAAATCTCTAATAATTCAATCATCCTTTCCTTAAGGGTTTTTGGTGTAATGAACAACTTATTACAAATTTGAAAATTGTACCATCTTAATAGAAACGCGATTATTGTCACGTAGACATTACCAATTTATCGGACAATCAAATTTGCTGTTAATCTTATGTTAGCTAACTTTGAGCAATTTTCCATTGTTACCGGATCAGATAATCATGCTAATAAAAAGGCAATGAACTTGAAAACAATGTATCAGACCTAGAACCCATACTTCAATCATATACACTTCCTTAAACAATAAACTCAAGCATGAAGCTACTTTGCAGTATTTTAGTTGTAAAACTTCTAATTAATTTTGCCTCCAGCAAGGTAGTGCACTACGAACTTTACGTGCAGTATACTGCTGGAGCACCAGATGGCGTCTGGAAAGACAACATGTTGACGGCTAACGGCATGTTTCCTGGACCAACTCTTGAGGCATACGTTGGAGACACGATGCATGTAGTAGTTTTCAACAATATTCAAGACGGTCAAAACCTAAGTATGCACTGGCACGGCATGGAGCACCGCGGAACTCAATTCGAAGATGGTGCCAACCTAATAACACAGTGCCCATTAAAAGCTGGAGAATTCCAGACATATCTTTTTCATTTAACTCAACCGGGAACGTATTGGTAAACTGAAAACTTACATTATCGTATTTTCAAAGAAAGTAATTCCAATATTTTCTATACGTTACGGCGTCTAATAGAACTCCTTTTATATTCTTCAATGAATAGTTGACATATTGCTCTATGACTGATATTTCTAACAAAGTGCCTGATTGTATGTAATGCTAAAATAGTTAAACTATATTTTCTATCAGGTACCACTCACACATCAAAAGCCAATACACGGAGGGACTATGGGGTCCGTTAATTGTGCATAACACGGAAAATAGATTTGATTATTCTGAAGAAATCGTAATTAGCCTAAACGATTGGTATCATCGGTCAGCACATCAGAATGAGTACTGGTATCTTTCAACGCTTAGTAGTGGTGTCCCACCATACCCCGACTCCGGCCTACTAAACGGCCTCGGCAGCTATCCGTGTGAATACGCTCAGCGACGCTCATTCATGAAAAACTGCAGCACTGAAATTCAAAAACGGTGGGTGTATCACACTATTCCAGGAACTACGTACCGAATCCGGCTAATCAATAGTGCTTCGAGTACTATTTTCAGATTTAGTGTAGATAATCATATGCTTAACACAATTGAGGTAGATGGAATTGAATTACTAGAAGCAGTAGAAGCAGACGATGTACTCATAGCACCAGGTCAACGTTACTCCTTTCTAGTCACAATTCATGGATTTCTAGGTGACAAATTTCTCATACGAAGTCAGGTCCTTACCGAATATTTAGGTCTCTTCGAGCGTGAAAACGTTACACCATATCCTGAAGCCCTAATTAATGAAGTGACGGCTCTGATAATTTTGCAAGATAATACAGACTCAGGGTTGCTTGAAGTGACAACGGAATACTACAATTGGACCGAAAAAGCAGCTCCGCAGGTTTACAACAGTCCACGAAAAACTCTAGATCAAAACTTGTTGCTTCCTGCAGACGGCTCTGAAGCGCCAGGATATTATGACGTTCAACTAGTTTTTAATGCCAGTACCGTATCCGATGCTGCTGGAATAAGACGTGGGGCTCTTAACGGGAGATATTTTACACTCCCAGAATACCCACTTTTCATGACAATTTCGGAGGGTGGTGTAGCACCAGAGAGTGTTAACCCTCATGTGATAGACTATAACGCCGTGGTAGAAATTGTGATTAACAATATGATGGGTGCAGTGCATCCATTTCATCTCCATGGCCATCATTTTCATGTCCTCGGCACAGGAGAACAGGGCGATGGGCCATATGACCCTGAAACTCACATCTTGAACTTAAGCGGCGTCAAAAGGGATACGGTGTTTATAATGGGGCGGTCTTGGTAAGTCAAACAGTCTTTTCGAAAATAGAGATAAATCAATTTTACGTTTTACGTATCAAAATTATGTTAATGTATACTTTGGTGTACTAAATAATTTTGTTTTTAAGGGGCGTACTTCGATTTGTAGCGGATAATCCAGGAGTTTGGAATTTCCATTGCCACAATGACTGGCACAATTTGAGTGGCATGGCAGCCGTGCTAATTGAAGCTCCGGAAATTTTGCAACTCAATTACACTTCAACGGTAGAAGCTAGACGCATTTGTAGTATGCAAGGGATAGATATACAATAAACAAATATAAGCAGTGTTATATGGAAACTTATATTTACCAGAATTTACTGGTTGACAGATGCACAAATTATTATTTGAATTAACCTAACACTAAAATACATCCAAATTTAGCAAACAATTATCCGCGGTGAACAACTTGGCTATTCTTTTTTATTTACAAGTGCCACTTTTGAATCTGAATTTGTTGAAAAAATTGAAATCAATAACTATAACTATCACAAACTCTCAAGGGACGAAAATTCTATTTTCAGTACTAAAAAGCAGGATTTACACATTACTTATACATATTTATTACATTAATATATTACACATGCAAGAATTCTAGCTACGCTCCGGAAGTAATTTTTTTTGGTTAAATTATATTCGGACATAACTTGCAAAATAGTTTACGACTGATATAAACTAAGTCAGTTCAAGATTCATACATAAAAATTGATAGCACGCACTTTCCACTTAAGAGAACGTAAATGTTAATCAAAAAATCTAACCCATCAATAAACTTATCCTAATAAACTTATGAACACTAAAAGATTCGCGCTTGACTTCAAAGATGAGTGTAGATTTGCCGGATTTTAGTGAACGTTTATTCGACAGAAATAAGCATAAAAGCAATTCCGCGAGCTAGGTTGTCAAAGTAGGTTAGCTTTGCTGCCTGAAAATTAAAACATAAGATTATTAATTAATTACATTTACATACGTGGATTTGGACGCCTTAATGCACAATGTGTTAAAAGTACAATTTAAAAGTAACAGTAATATAGAAAAAAGTCAAACAGTAATCCATGCATGCATTATATTTTAAATTACAATTAATCTGACCATATTTAAGTGTCAGTTTATTGGAAATATTACCCCCTCCATGTGGTAGAATCCGCCAACTACGCATTTTAATACGGGCATCGAATTTAGAACTTTTCGAACAGGCAACTTTCTGGATTGCAACGTATTACCCATATTTCGGTGAAAATTTGATGAAATGTTATATACAGACGACATGAAGTGTGCTGCTGGAATTGATGCGCTCACCGTTACAATAAAGTAAAACAGTAATGAAATATAAACGATGGCATTAATCACGCCCTGAAAACGTACGAGGCAAAATGCCATAACAAATATACCAACACTAGCTGCCATTTTTAAGCCCGGCATGAAAATGTTGCCATAGACTTTGTTGTAAAGCTGATTGAGAAGTTGCATTGCGCGATAGATATATAAACAATCTTCTACTTGAACAGCTTCCGTTGTTGGCATTTCCAAACTACAATTGCATAAAAAATATTGAATTTTTGTAACATTCTTGAACCATTTAAAACAACAGTTTATGTGCCAGTAAAATGCCAACGGGGAAAGTTATTATTATATCAAATGCTGATTTAGTTGAGTCTTACAGACACAAATATACTTCAATTACTTAAACTCAATACAATATGAATCATTTTACTGGGATTTGCCTAAGTTGCATTTCGACTGAAGCGTCTTGTATATTCACTTACCACAATAATCGCAACCACTTAATTATTGTTACAATAGAGGGAATGAATAATGCCATTAGAAGAATCATATCACACCAATATTGTACCATGCTGCAAATAACTAGCACTGTGAAAGCCACCAATGCCGTAATTGAATTGAAGAAAAAGAAGTTGACAATATAATTTTGTAAAGTAATACCAATTACACAATTTCCCAAACAGAATACCATGATTCCATATATAGTTCCATTTTTCCTAGACAAACGATTTGGATTTTTTTCAGAGCCGGATGCAAAACAAACTGTTTGAGGTACATTATTTAAAATATTAAAAAAAAACATAAATGAATAATGAATAATAATGTACTTGCCTTGAATTAGTTTTTGATTAATTAGCAAGATGTTATTCAAAAGCTGAACCAGTTCGCAACGATATGACATTAGTGTCAACCGAAACGTAATTCCAGCACCTAGAGCAATATTAACTAAAGCAAGTAATAGTTTCATCAGAATTTCGGTACTCTGAAAGATTCTGGCACAGCACAATGCGAAATTAAAAATCTGGAATAAGAGCGAAACAATTCCAAACATTTTATTGAATGATATTTCCTTTTTGTATATTTCTGTGACCCCCGTTATTGAGTTGTATTTAATCCCGTTCAATTTTAATCTGGATATTAGATTGACAAAGTATATGAGAACTGAAATTTCGTAGTTGCTCAGCATTTTTAGCCTTAGTTTAGTGTAATTAACAGTAAAAAGCGTAGAATTAGTTATTTTTTTTTTCGAAATATTTTTACGACCTTACTCAACTTTCATCAAAAAGCTTGAGTTCAAATCCGTGAATCAATGATAAAATTACAAGGTTTGGCAACCTATACTTACGACTTTCACTCAATAATTAATGCAGAAACAACATGTAGTTTACGGAATAATTTACGCTTGAGTTTAAATACAGGTTTTAGAAGTTCTAAAGATATCGCTTACAATATCTTGTGTGCATATTGATTCAATATTTGAATTCCAACAAGAAAATGATAATATATGATCACTCATGCTTCTCATTATTGACCTATCGAGATCGAATGTCGGCAGTAGCAAAGGAAAAAAATATTGGTGTTGTAGTGGTGCGTGGAGGCTTAGAACATTGCGGTCGTGGAAGGTGGGCTTTGGCCGGTATACGAAAAACGGTGTTCAGTCTCTGCCTAAGCAGATGCTCCTCTGTGTTCAACCTCATGTTCACTGTTCAGCAGAAAGCCTTTTGCCTAACTTCTTGGAACTTTCTACTCAACTCACAGGCCGAGACCAACCTAACGCACTCACTAGCACTTGCAAACAGCTGACCAGGTCATAGACGAATGTCAAAAAGCAACAGAAAAAAATTATTGACCGATTAGAATAGGGTATATTGTTTTTGCTTATTATCATGCCAAATTTTAGAAGCAAATACAGTACAAAAGAATTTCAAGTCTGTTAATTTGGTGGGTAAAATAAGAGGGCTTGCTTGGGAGTTTCCTTCCTATCAAAGAGAAAGTGTAAATAAAGCTAAACATTTGCACTGTAGAATTTTTATACAAAAGTTATAGTATCATGTTTGAGCAAAAGAGGACTTAATTTCCGTGATTCCGTGAGCGCAAAACTGACGTTTTAAACTGTACGCTGAAATGCCTGGGGAAATGTAAGATTGTTTTGAAAGTATGTTTACCTTGAAATGAGTATAGAAAGCCCGATTTAAATGTATAAATTTTACTTTAATTTTTACTGTGATTTTGTAAACAAATTTTTTTGAAGCCCCACTAAATGCGTTCAAACATTTTTAGCTGTATGGAATTTATAAAGTTAAATTTTAAGCGTATATTAATAAAATGAACTCTAATCTAAGAACACACGATTGCGACAACAATTAATTGGCGTAAATCAACATAGGTTATTTGAATAACCGAGTAAAAAGTTCTGTAAAAATGAAATAAGCGAGCCATTTAAAGACTTCAACTGATACCATAAGCAAAAAAAAATGTTTTGTAATTTGATTAAATTAATTAGCATTCAATGGAAAGTTTATTTTGATTTTCTGAACTCCATTTCTTGTAAATAAGTTTTCAGACAAATATTTCATTGCTTAAGCCCCAAAAATTTCCTTCATTTGTTTTTGCAAAAATATTATGTTTCAAAAGTACGGTTTCTTTAATGTTAGCACAATAATACTTTTGATAACATATCAAAATGTCAAAATACCACAACTTTACCGCAAACGTGTGTAAACAGGCTGGTGTAGGGGATGCTACTTTGGATAAAGATACCTGACTCTTGCTACCAATTTTATGAAAATACTAGCTGCACCGTGCCACTTCTACCAGTTTGGTTTGCTACCAGCTTCCCGCAGTAACAATATTCCCGCGGTCACTGTAAGTAAAAGACCCTATAATCTGGATCTGTTCAAGCCAATATGACAATAAGTGTTAGCAAAAAATTCGCAAAATGTGATCGAAACTTAGTTTGTTTCTAATTGGAGTTTGACCCCATTCACTCCAGCTATCATCTTCTTACCGGGTGAATAATGCATCTGTAGCTCTAATTGTAAGTGCTGGAAAGTATTAAAATTATACTTAGCCACATTTAAATTTCTTGAAAAACCGGAAATACCTACTGCGATGAGTTTGACCACCCCAGATATTAACCACATTTACTTGCAATATATTGCAGCCCCAGCTGTGTTTGCGGGATTGGACAAAACGCATTAAATTTAGGGTAAAGGAGGAAGTAATTTTCACGCGACTTTTGGCTTTAAGCCACTGAATTTCCAAACCTTACTTTATGTACCAAATATGGTACCCCTAACCCCAGCGGGTTTTGCGAGAATGGACAAAAAACAATAAATTTTTGGCATATTGACCTTTGACCCCAGAAAAACCGGAAGTAAATTTTGCAAGGCGTTTTTTCCGGAAGCACTAAACCAACTTACTTCTGGATAAAACACGTTAAATTTTGAGTTTTTGACCTTTGACCGCTGACCGTGGTAATACCGAAAGTGAATTTGGCCGGAGGTTGGCGCTAAGTCACCACAGGTTTAACCGGGTTGTGGTAAACCACCACACCTCATTCATGTTCAAAACATGGCACTCCTAGCGCCAGCGGTCTATGCGGATTGAATGAAACACGTTAAAATTTGGGTTTTTGACCTTTGACCCTAGGAAAAGCAAAAATAAATGTTGGGCGGAGTTTGGCTCTAACTCAGCCTATATTCAAACCTTATATATGTACCAAATATGGCACCCCTATCTCCAGCGGTTTTTGCGAGATTCAACAAAATACGTTAAGTTTTAGTTACTTTTACTTTTGACACTAAAAAATACCGGAACTGATTTTTTTCCCGGAGTTTGGCCGTAAACCACCGCAGGTGCTTACCAAATCTCTGTGCAACAAATGGCGCATGTAACTTTAGCGGCTTTTTTAAGGCATCAATGTCAAACAGGCGGACAGACAAACAATTTTCTAGTATAGATAAGTAAATACAATTCTGTAATAAATTAAGGTCGTTATTTTCTACTTGATCGCCGGATGTCATAAAATTGCCACAATTTATACCTCAATGCCAATCCAGATGAAAAGAAAGGGTATATGTAAAAAAAAAAATTGCCAGTAGTTTAGAATCGTTCTATGTTAGTAAGTTAATTAACTACGAGCAAACGCAACTGCAAATTTCTTCTGGAGCTAGGGCATGACATAAGTAAGTGTTGCATTTTTTTTTTTTGTAAATTTAGAGAAAAGAAATAAATTAAGAGTGATTTATTATTTAATTCCAGAAGATAATGTTGGGGAAAGCTATTCTCCTGCTTGTGATTGCACTCATGATAGCAATCGTCCAGTTGGTAGAGTCGCAAGGCTTATGTGCTTCTGGATCCAATGCTGGTTCCTGTGTTGACCGCGGTTGTTCCAGGAGCGGAGGCTATTGTGCATTCCGGGGACCACGTGGGCGCCGAAGGTGCAGATGCGTGAATGGGGCTGGATAGCAATTTATACAAACTTTGTTTTAATCGTTTTTATTTTTAGAAAAATATAAGTGTTAATTCTACTTCTAAATTGAGCTTCTAATTTCTCTTGTTCCGTACCTCTATCAATCTCCACTGTGCTACGATAACAGTCAATTTGAGCGTATTGGTGATAAAAGCTTCTAAATTTCTATTCTTCTCTCAGCCGCAGCCTGACAATTAACCATTGCGAGAGTTCGGCACTACTGTTACTTGTTGTTGTAAAAAAATTGGTTTCATGTTGTTTGCCAAAAAAATTTTCTTAGATTATTTGTGGAATTTAGCGCAGGAGAACACTTAAGTATTTATTCCTTCCTTACAATAAGTTTTTTTTTGCGTTAAATTTTATAATGATTTTAATTTTAATTTTTTTTTTAAAGTTTTGGAAAATTAAGTATCAGGCGTTGAATTTGAAAGGAATTTATTATTACTAAAAAAATTGGGACCGTCTCACACACATACGGCTAGTTCATCGTAATTTCAAAACCTCGGTCCGCGTAAGGCAATCGGTTTTTTATTCTCTTTGCTTTGAAATAGTTGTATCGTGACCATTCGCTTTGCGGGAATGCCAAGTTACGCTCCTTTACCAATTTTAAGGAATGGCATTGACTCTGACCTGTGCGTGCGTTTGTGTCTTCGTGATTAGGCTGCACAAGCAGATAATATGAAAGTTATCCTAAAATGTTCCCAGTAACCGTTAGAGATATCTAAACATACTACTCTCATTTGCAAATATTTATGCCAATGAGTCCTTCCTTCTATATCACTCCACTTATATGTCGACCAGACGCTATGTAGGAATGTCAAATAACGCTCCTCTGCCTTTTTATCATTATCGACTTTTGTCCCCATTCAACTGTTGTATTTATAATTTTGATAGGATTATATAACAAATCCATTTTTTTTATTTAAAAGCTAACTAAAAACTTTTAAAAATAAACTATTATTATTACCAGACCATAAATATTTACTTCTCCTTAAGTCACATGTCCTTGATACACAAGTGGGATAAGGAACAAAGATAACTACGTGGAATTGCTAGCTCTCAACGACATTTATGTAATTTCTGAATCCCTGTAAATACAAGAATAGTTAAAATATTAATTGCAAGTGTAAATGAAGAAATAAGAAGCTTAATAAGAATAAGAATAAATAAATGTTTTCATTAACATTGACTAGAACGCTCTCAGTACATTGAATACACAAACCAAGGGTCCACCAGGCGTTTCATACGTTTTTTCTATAGATACAAAGACCTGCAAGTACAGTAGGTTGTAATACTTGAAGTGATTTTGGACTCCCTTACTTAAACACCTAAAAATCAGTAAATTCTTATTGCAGGATTACTAAACTCCTATTTCTGATAGTATTTGGGTTTTTCAATTTCTCGTATCTTTTAATAAATTAATTTTTTGTTTTATATTTGAAACTTACAATTGCTTTAAAATGGACTTACAAGCACACCGCGCGTCGTGATTCCTTCAGATTAAGCTGAAACTTGGTAAACGTGTTAAGCCAGTCATAA
>JAQFYP010000246.1:0-28252 GCA_034694865.1 Bilobella braunerae | reverse complement strand
TACAAATGCGCCCTTGGCCTTAGCTAAATAAATTTTACAAATGAGCCTTAGCAAAATATATTTTACAAATGCGCCCTAGGCCTTAGCAAAATATATATTACAAATGCGCCCTTGGCCATAGCAAAATATATTTTACAAATGCGCCCTTGGCCATAGCAAAATATATTTTACAAATGCGCCCTTGGCCTTACCAAAATAGATTTTACAAATGCGCCCTTGGCCTTACCAAAATAGATTTTACAAATGCGCCCTTGGCCTTACCAAAATAAATTTCTGTGGCATCCATGGGCACCCTTGGAGGGACCTCCTTGTAGTCCAAGTTGGAGCACTCGACGATGTTGGCCGTCCACGATGAGTCATGGTAGCAACTACAGTTGTCTGGACACGTCATGGCACAGTCACAGGCCTCGAAGTCACAGCACTGACACAGGGCAAAGCAGTGTGACACGTAGGGGCACAGGAAGTCCGTGACATTCATGTCAGGCAGGGCCCTCAGCCCTGTCCGTCTCTCGTTCACTGATCTGCACATGATCCCTTCGAGGTCAGTGACCCAGGGGTACTGACGCGTAAGGGACAACTGTCCTAAGCTAGTTAGCCACTCCATGGCACAATCACACAGAAAGGGGTTTCCGCCAAGGGTCATTTCTAAGGGCCCCTTTCTCTCGGAACCAAGTCTCAATGAAGAGAGCGGAAGGACCCTCAATTGATTCCCCATTAGTTCAACCCTTCTCAGGCTAAGGGCCCTTGAAAAAGTGTCCGGGGCAACGGTGCGTAATTGATTAAAATTGACGCGAAGGGTCTCCAGCCTCATTGGAATTGTGTGATAGTCCAAATGAGTCAGATTGTTAAATGAGACGTCGAGAACGCGAAGTTGGCATTTGGTGCAAAGGGCCTCTGGGCCCTTGTAAGGGCCACTGCCAAGAGCCACTAACTCATTTTTACTCAAATCGAGCCATTCGAGAGATGGCGGCAGTTGCTCGTAGTCGGCCTCTTGAATGCGGTTCTCGGAAACGTTGAGCCAGAGCAGGGCCGGAAGTTGTGGGCTAAGGGCTCCCGGCATCGAATGTAAATTGTTCGTGTCAAGGCGAAGGGCCCTTAGATTTGGGCATCCGGAAAATGCCGAACTTGAAATTTTGGAAATTCCATTTTGGGCTAAATTGAGAACACGTAACTTAACTAAGGGCCCACAAAATCCTGAGGGCAGTTCTACGAGGCGATTGGCCACGAGGCGGAGACCGTAGAGTTGTCGAAGGCCCACGAAGGACTCATTTGTGACAATTGCAATTCGGTTTTCGCCCAAATCAAGGCTCTCAAGGGCCCCCAGGGAACTCAGGGCCTGGGGCACTTCGGTGAGTAAGTTTCCAGTGAGACCCAGGTCCCTTAAATTAGAATTGTTCACAAAGGTGTAGTCTTCAAAGCGTCGCAACTTGTTTTGGTCGAGATAAAGTTGACGCAATTGAAATGCGTTACCGAAAATTACCGCATCAAGAACAATTAACTTATTACGCGACAAATCCAGTTGACGCAAGTTCTTGAGCGTCGAAAACGTTTGCGCATCCAAATTTCCAAGGTTATTGTTTTCTAAAATTAGGATTTCTAAACGAAAAAGGTTGGAAAAAGTTTTGTTTGAAATGAACGTAATTTGATTTGATTGGAGGTAAAGCTCTCGCAGATTTTCAAGGGCCTCAAATTCAGATCCTGCGAGTTCTGTCAAAAAGTTGTTACCTGTAATTAGTAAAAAAAAAAGTAACACCATTAATTTCAATCAAATACCTTCAATCGAAATTCAAAAAAAAATCAAGCCTCGAATTAAAAGCTTATTAAAAATTCTGATTGGGAAATTTGTTTTAAAAATATTAGTAGATCAATAACTAAATCAGCTAACTGAAATCTGTCATCGGCTTCTCTCTTACAAGATCAAATCAAATGGCGTTTTCCAAATGGGACTTTTGTTTTAAGCTTTTAGAAAAAAATATGACTTTGAAAATTTAAAAAACTCTACAAAATTACCCAAGTGTAGAACGTTGAGATTTTGATTATTTTTGAAGAGCCCTTGACCAAGGGACGCAATTCGATTGGTGGACAAATTGAGTAATTGCAAGTGATTGAGGCCCCTCAAGGCCCCACCCCCCACTTCCTCAATTTGATTATTCTCCAGACGCACCTCCCTTAATTCCACCAAATTCTCAAGGGCCCTTTGCCCAATTCTCGAAAGCGTGTTTTGAGACAAGTCCAAACTGACCAAAGCCCTGAGCCCTTGACAAGACACTGAAGGGCCCCCTGAAGTACCCCCAATCACTTCCTCTGCAAAACCCACTTCACTCAGTCGATTTCCGCTTAAATTCAGCCTCTCCAGGCCCACTAGTGGACAGAAAACAGAGTTCTGCACCGTCCAAATATTGTTACTCGCCAAATCCAGCGATTTCAGCGCTTCCAGGCCCCTGAATCCACCTTCTTCAATTTCCAGCCCAAAGGACCCACTCCACTCGGCATTGTGAGTTCTAAGGGTTAGATTCTTAAGAGCAGAGAGGCTGCTCCAGGCCCTTGAAGGGACGCGCCGAATTTTACAATTCTCGATTTCCAGCGATTTCAAATTTGTCAAAGCGATCAGCGCTTGGGGCTGGAGAACGCTTTCAAAGAGGAGCTGAGCATTGCAGCGAAGGTAGGCTTCGGAAATCAATTTCACAATATCCGGATTGTAATTTGGTAAATCTACAGAGAGTTTCCGAAGTTCGCAGCGGAGTACCAGTTTGGTGGGTTCCGGTGGGGCAAGCGGGGAAATTGATGGGGCCGCGGTGAGCGGTAACGTGGCACAGTGCGGCACTCCCGTGGCGTTGATCCGCGGTGGAAAGGTACCGCCGCCGCTTCCGAGTGACAATAGGAAAGTCAAATACAAAAACTCCAAAGAAACCATTTTCACTTGAGTTACTGCCCATGCCAGCCGAGGAAATCCATTAGTTTCATTTTTTAAGTTCAGAATATTTTTAAACTAGGAATACTTTTTTTTAAATAAAAAAACGGTTGTTTTTAAAATCGTCTTACTTCCAATTCAATCAACTTCATTTCACGATCAATGAAGAAACTGATGCTCAGGAAAAATTGAAGACTTTTGATAAAATATTACTGTTGCCTTTCGATTGTTAGAAAGCGGTGGGGAAGTTTTTCAAAATTTTAGAACAGACATTTGAAACAATAGCTTGTTCTAAAACTCCATTTTGTTACTGTTCTAAAAATCCACTTGTGTTACTGTTTTTAAAATCCTGTTTTGTTACTGTTTTTAAAATCCTGTTTTGTTACTGTTTTTAAAATCCTGTTTTAGAAAATAGTGTGCGTCTCTTTCTTCAGAGATCTCAAGAACAACTGCAGACGAAAGTGAGAAAGCGGAGAGATCACTTCTGCACCAGAAAAAAAACTCCCTTATTTTTCCAACAGACCAGGATTTCCTTTCCGCCTCCCTCCTGACACAATAGGATGAGCTTCCATTGTTCAAAATAAACCAAAAACAGGGTACCCTTAAGGGTATCCTAAAGTGAAGGGTACCCTTAAGCGTATCCTAAAATTAAGGGTACCTTAAGCGAAGGGTACCTTATTGAAGGGTCCGACTTCCTACTATTCCAAAGTCCATTTAATTCAATTCTAATCAGTACGACGCATTTTCACCAACACAATCATGTTACTTGTTCTATTGAAATTCTCAGAACAATCAACTTTAAAACAATTAAAACTAAACAATAATTAAACAAAGAAGTTTGTTTATGTTCATAAAACTGTTGCTGAAAATATTTTGATACCATTCTTAATTTAAAAAAATTTATTCACAATGGTTGAGAAATTTCATTCATTGATTCATTCATTGTTTCGCACATGGTTAAGATCCGGTACTTTTATTGATGCAATTTTACAAAATGAAATTATTTTAAAAAAAACTTAATTTTAAATTAGATTTGAAATGAATAAAAAAAAGCCCAGATTTTTTTTTAAATTTTGAAATTAGGTTTACTCGTACTTAATCTACAATTCACGAGTTTATCTAACTCAGTTTGGCAAGATATGCCTGTAATATTGCAATGAAAATTATAATTGACGTTGAAATTTAAAAAAAAATCGAACAACATGCGTAATTACAATTTTTGTTGGTTCAAAATTGAGTTTTTTTTTAAATGAGGTGTTTTATTTTCTAAATATAGGATTTTGAAGAGCAAAAAGTTGTAAGTTGACTTTAAGATTGGTTTTGGCATGTTAAGAGGTGAACAATTGAAAAAAGTTTCCCGTGGAGCGGCTTTTTGTCCAGTGTCAACAACGGTTCACCGTGGAGCCGACATCGCTTTTGAAGATTCCTGTTTGAACAGCGTTTGAACACAATTGAAAAGATAAGTGTCAGGAGCTGTGGGACTTCCAAGGAAGACAGTCGCTGGAAATCATAACTCACCGGGACGTACCTTCCTGTTTTTCGCTTCCAGGAATTTTAGAACATAAAACTTGGAACTAGTTTTAGAACGTTAAACTTTAGAACAATTAGATTTTCGTTGCATTAAAACGAGTGTTTTTTTAATTCATTGTATTTTCTTTTATTGTTATGAATCAGCATCAGTATAAACAACTTCAAAATTTGACACACTTAAAAACTACACAAGCGAATTATTCTAAAGTTGGGTAACATTTTGAACCACATTAAAACGTAGAGTCCCTGCTTAACTGAATAATTCCGATTTTGACACACTTTAGATGCAAAAAGTTGTGTGCGGTTAAATTAAGAAAATCTGACATTTTCTAGAATTGTTTCAAACAAATTTAAAAAATTATATTTTTTTTTACTAGACGAGTGAACTCAAACTTGAAAATTAAAGTAAAGAAAAAATTCTGTTTCGTTCGAAATGCCTCCTGAAAAATTCAGTTTCATTAAATTATTAATTTTTGAGAATTTTGGTCAAAGTGTGAAAAATTAAAGGCAATTTGAAAAATTATTACTTGAATGAAATGATTAATTGTGATTGTGTTTCTTTTCCGAATTTGATTGAAAATTTTAATTTTAATAAAAAATTTAAAATTTTTAGAGTTTCAGTTATTAAAAACAACTCTTAAAGTTTTGAGCATTTTTGAATTCGAAGTTTAAGTGACTTGGCTTCCTATTGTTCTTTTTGAGAGACTGCTTTCATCAACTTTCTTCATGAATTTAAGATGATGATTTTACGTTTAGCATTGAAAACCGCAGAAGGCTAAAGGGTTCCTTGAAGCAAAGGGCCCATGACCCTTGAGAATGTAACCCTAATTTAGGGTTCTTTTCCCCGATTTATTAATATTTAATTCACTTTCCCTGGAAGTTCACTCAGCTACAGTGTTCTCGAGGCAACAGAAGGGTCCCCAAGGGCCCACCATCATTTTCATTTAGCCAAGTGAACAATCCCCAAGCTCAAGACGTTCAGCGCTGAAACGCTGAAAAGTCTAGGAGCAATAACCTCCAATGAAACCTAAAGCAAACAAGGTTTCAGTTTAAAAAAAAAATTGCTTAAAAAAGGGCTACCAAAGGGCCGATAGATACCAATAATTATATTAACGGGTCATTTTTAAAGTTTTTGTTTTAAAACTGGGTTCTTGGACTTAAGAAATGAAAATTTTGAAATTTTCACGCTCAAGCATCAAAAGAAAATTGAAACAAACACTTAAGTACAAATTTTGAAGACATATAATGTATTAATAGAGTATTAATACTAATATATACGATCATTAATGGTAGAGTATTAATTTAGGTTCTAGCACAAATAAATTTAAATGGACTTTAAGTGCTTCGAATTTTTTTTTTTATACAGTTTTTCGTATTAATGATTTGAAACAGAATGGCAGAAACGACTGTGCTGAATTCACTTCAATTAAAGTTGTATTGAAAACATTACTAATTAAAATTAGCCAACTGAACGCTTTTAATGAGTCTGTTTCCACTTAAGGGCGGGCGGATGGAGTAATTTGAGCTGCAAATGACTTCCAGTCACAAAAATACCGCTTCCTTAACCTTCATTCACAGGCAAATCTGACATAGACCTTCTACTTCCAAAATTAGATTTACGCTTTTCACTGCTGCTTTTGCTTAAAAGCTTGTTCTAATTTGTGTCCTTTTTCAAACAGATTTCAAACAGAACGAGAGGCGAAGGGGAAGGACGGGAAAAGGACAACCAAATCCCTACTCAACAGCATTTTAGCTTCACTTTTTGAAATGCGCCTTAAATTTTTGGTCCACTTTTACACTAAAATTGTACCGAAATTTTAAGCCTTGAAGCTTATATCCATTCTACCGGAATAAGCCACTGCGGTAACCACTCTTTTTTTTGAAAATCTTAAATTGATTATAGAAACGCCGCTAAGAAAATTTGAGCAGGCATACACTAAACATACTCAATGCTCAGTTTTTGTGATCGTATTAAGCTTTACAGTAATTAGATAAATTACTTAAGTGGAGTTATTTTATTGTTTAACTAATATCAAATATGGATATTAATGGGTTAGTATTAAAGTCCAGTTTGAACATGTTTGAGAAATTTAAAGTTACTTTAATTAAAACCATTTTTTTCGTTTTTTTTTGTGATTTAAATTACAACGTTGGTTGAAGGTAATAACTAACAATGCTGAAAACAATGCAAAAAGTGTTCAACATGTAGTTTTTCTAAAGAAACAAATTCCAGGACTTTCTCCAGGAAACAGCATGGACTTTAAGGGCTCCTGTAACCTTAACAGGTGTGAGAAAAGTAATTAATCAAAACATTCCTGACGGGTAATTTTGTTTAAAAAATAGATGTTTATTCATTGAACATCGACAATTTTCAATTCGATTTGGTTATCGTTTTACACATACAAAAAACCCAAGGGCTCTATTCCGAACCCTTATTTCTCAAGTACCCTTCCTTCGATTCAAGCACAACTTCAAGGTGCGGTTTGAATCGAAAACGTTTTTTTTTAACTTTCTTTTACTACCTAAAAATTGTTGCATTTTGGAGTTAAAATTTTTACTTCAAAGGTGCAGATATCCTTTGTTGTGGCATTTTCATTTTTGAATTAGGGGCCCCCTTTTTCAATAATGCATTTCTCTGTGCACCCTGTGTCGCAGCAAAGTTTGCTTGTACAATATTGGCAGAAGCTTAAAGGGCCCTCCTCCGAGGTGACACAATGGACCGTAAATTCTTAAAGCTCCCGGGCCCTAAGTCCCTCAGTAAGATCTGCTTGGAGTCCTTCCTGTGCGACCCATTGTGTCCCGGACCACGACCACCGTTGACGTAATTCTGTCCAAATGTTGGCAAGGATGGGACAGGGGCCCTTTGAATAAATGTCGATTTCAAAGTCATTTAACAGAGAATAAAGGAATGTTGACCCATTGCGGAAAGATAGGTTCATTCAAAGGGAACCTTCTGCCAAGGGGTCACAAATCATTTTCTTAAGGCCCTTCAAGGGCCACCCTACAATCTTACAGCAAGGTATATGTAAGGTTGAGAATCCTATTCTTGTCGAGTGCAGGGGCTTTTTGACTCTTAAACCAAGCACAAACCAGTAACACACACTTGTCAAAAATCATCTGCAGCCACATTGTTCTTTCTTTTCGATTTTTTAACAAAATTGTTCAAATAGAGCTAAACAAACGTGGTACCATTCTCCAATCACACGAGTCGTATCTACAAAACATGATTAACGAGTCATTTTGCCATAAATGTTATTATTCGGAAGTAAGCTTTGCAATGTTTCTTTCTGTAATTTTTGCACCTAAAAAAAACTATTCCGAATGAGTGGCGCTATTTCTAAATATGTGACTGCTGAGGCTTAAGTGCGCTGGAAGTGTCAAGGTGCCCTTAACGGCTCCTTGGGCGGTTGTTCTCAAAAATCAAAAGAAGCAATTCAACCGAACAAAACTTTATGTAAGGGCTGAATTAAGTTAGCGCTGCGTTCCTACTAAAGGAATATTTTGATCCTTTCAACAATGCTATCCAATTCTGGATAGATTTCTTTTTTTTTGCCGCGCTTAAGGGCTCCCTGCCCAATGTGATTGTAAGGGTCCAGAGAGCACACCTTGGATGAAGTTATGGTTTGGAACTTAGGAAAACACAGGTGGTCATTAGCTACGCAGCACCTCCTTAACCCAACATGTCCCTTGAGGCTACCCCTACAACATGAACAATCTCAGTATTCAATTCCAACAGATTTGGATGTTGGATCTTCCAAAGGAATTGTGTTCTAAGGGAAATTTTTAAAGTTAAGCTCAGGGCACAGAAATTGTTGTTCCAATTAAAAAAATATATTTCATTGAAATAGAAATTGAAAATTTCAATTTGATTAACTTGGAATTTTGAACCAACTAGATGGATATTTGCAAAAATTGCTCAAGTCAATAAGAGTTTTAACAACCTACCTTGATGCTAAATTTCACACAGTACAATGAAAAAAAGAACTCAGTGGATTTTAAATCTTTCAATTTTAAAATAACTTAGAACAACCTTTTACAAACTAACCACTATGAGTCGTTGGTCTAAACATGGTTTAAAACATGGTCTAAACATGGTTGTCAACGTTGGTATTTAGTTTAATTTAGAACAGAATCTAAACACGCTGCGGCAGTTTCAGACTGAATTTATTTGAGTGGACTAAATCATCAGCGATTGAGTGCCTTTTGCTATCTTCTGCAATTGTGGCCAGTGAGGCAATTGTTTTGGACCTGTTTAGAAATTGGCGTTTTTAGAAAATGCAATTTTGTTTATAGAAGTTACGGTTATGGAACAGGATATTTTTTAAGAAATGGCAAAGTATGACAATACGGAAGCGCCAGGAAATTTTAAGCGTTTTTCAAGCACTTGTTTCACACTTTTCATTTTCAAATGTTATGATCTTCATCTTCCGCTCCTACTAAAAGTCAGCATTATAAAATGCAGATGAAAGGAAACGTTATGAGTATTACATGGTTACTGAAACAGATGAGTTTGTCCTTAAAGGGCCTCTCAAACCTAGTTTGTAACCGATGAGTTGTAACCCCAGTTAATAGGTTCCTACCACCTACTCATGGGGTAACAAGGAAGAGATCGTTTTCTAAAGAACTGTTATGTTCTGTTCAAATAAAAACTTTGTCTTAAAACGTTTTTGGCAGGAGAAGCGATCGGCGGAGAAGGTTTTTAGTTTAAAAAGTTTTTAAATGAATTAGATTTAGAATTTTATTATTCTAGGAATTGAGGCATGAGATGTGAGTATTGAAGAAGACATTTTTTTAAGTTAGAGGATTTTCACGTTTAGAAAACTTGTTTTCAAAAACGTGTTTTGTGGAGGCGGAAAGGAACAGATGGAAAAATATGCAAGTGAGAGTCATGGAATGGTTAGTTGGTTACAGTAAAATAGAACAGTGCAATTTAAAAAAAATACGCGATGCGAAAGCGTTTGGCTTACTTATTTTAAACAGGACATGGGGGGGGGGGGGCTTAAGACTAAGCTTATTTTAAATCATTCTAAGAACAAGCCTAAATAACATTTTCTAATAATAATAATTTTCTAATAATTTTTTGATAACATACTAACATTTTCTGAAAATTGCCAACCCAAATGACGCTTTATAAAATTAACGCGCATCCTCCGCCAATTTTTTGTCAACAAAGTTGACAGTTGATAAACGTCATTTCATAATTTTGTTTTAAATTCAAACCGCAGTTGTACGATATTTTAAATTAGATTTCCTATGGTAATTTAATTCTAGATTTTTTTTAAATTAAGGGTTCTCAAATTTATTCCATAGCATTTTTTTTTTTTACAGATTATTGGCATAAAAATACATCAAGGGCTCTTCCCATAGGCAGAGTTGAACATAGATTTTTGGCTCCAGGGGCCCTTAAGTCCCCAAGCAAGATATGTGTCGTGTCCATCCTATCTAACACATTGTGTTCCGGACCATGACCAACATTGACGCAATTCTGTCATGATGTTGGCAATTGAATGAAACCCAATTTCAAAGTCATTTGAACAGAGATTAAGGGAGTTTTGGCCCGTTGCGAAGGAACGAGAGGAAGGTTCATTCAAAGGGAGCCTTCTGCCAAGGGGTCATAAATCATCTTCTTAAGGCCATTCAAGGGCCACCCTACTTTCTCAGACCATTTCTAATCGCAAGGCTTATGTAAGGCTGAGAATCCTATTGTTACAGTGCGGGGGCCCTTTGACCCTTGAATCAAGCACAACACCATTCTACACACTTGTCAAAAATTATCCGCATCATTTAACATTTCTAAAAACAATTGATTTATTAAGCAATTGTTCAAATTAGGTTTTTAGTTTTTTTAGAAACTATTTGCTAAAACGACTAGGACGGAAATTTATACTGAGTCTTACGTCATGCCTTTGCGTTTTATGCGACGGGGCATTGTTACGCCAAAATTTGAACAATTTTTACTCATCATAATCTTAAGTCACAATAGTTGCTACATTTTTAATTTTGTAATTTTGTGCCCGGAAAGGTGCACATAAAGAGTGCCCTTGGCGGTTGGTCTTGAAAAATCAAAAAGCGCTGAAGCGATTCATTCTTCTTACTGAATTTAGTCGGTGCTGCATTGTGCTGGGAGAAATATTCGGATCCCTTCAACAATGGTATTGAATGCTGGATAGGTTTCAATTTCTTGAATCGCGCTTAAGGGCTGTCCTGCTCAATGCGGTTACAAAGGGCCCACAATGTACCCCTTTGATGAATTTATGGCATCAGACTACACATGTGGTCATTAGCTTCGCAGCACCTCCTTAACCCGACATGTCCCTTGAGGGTACCCTTGGGAGTGAAACATACCTTGATGAAATTCCCACAGATTTTTGATGTGAAGGAATTGAAACCTGAGGGACGAGGACTTACTTCGCATTTTTTAAGGATAGGTTCTGGCAGTTATTAATCTTGTTTTTTTTTGTCAGAGATCAAGTTGAGGTATTATTGCTTGGATTTTAAATCAATTAATTTCAAACTGGGAGTTGACAAGAGCCCTCTATGTAAGGGATAACTTAAAAATACAAAATAATAACTTAATTTTTTCAAATAAAAAAAAAGCTGGTTTTAATACTTACAGGAGAACTTTTCGTAGTACCGCGCGTGTTTGGATTTGTACCTGACTACCTACATATGTATATACCTAACTTTAGTTCAAGTTCCCAAACTAGTATTTTTGTATAAAACTGCGTTCGTAAAAAACTTGTATAAAATTTGTAAACACAATTTTGAAAAAAAAATTTTTGCAGGGTACCCCCTTCAAAACTTTGATTTTGACGGCTAAACCTCTATAAGAGTTTCCAGAAATTGAAATTGGTTAATACTTATTTGTTAGGCCCACAGTAGTTTTTTTTTTAGCAAATTCAATCTCATAGCGTGAGCTGATGATTTTAGATTCAGAGTAATAGTTCCAATCAAAATAATGCAAAATTCAGCCGTAGGAAAATATTGTTTTTCAAACTTTTTTTTTTTTTTTAGAAAATCCGTTTATGAATTTTTAACTTGAAGGTTGGGTTGGGTAAAGTTGACTATCCAAACACAAGCAGCACCTGGAAAAGTTCCCTTGTTAGAATAAACGAAATGAAGGTTAAATATCGAAAACACACTGAAGGGTGTATCCTTTGATTTAAAAAATCTCTTCAAAGCAATTTATGAATTTAGAATTTAATTTATTTACCTAAGCAGGTTTACAAAAATTCTAACAATATTTTAAAACTTTTTAAAATAACACAAATTTTCAAGTGATGTTTATTTCAGCGCTTTTTCATTCATTTTCAGCGCAACATCGTTTGAGTACTATTTCGTGTTTCCGCATTTCCGCGCCTCGAAAATTTTAAGCGTTGTTCAAACACTTATTTGACACTTTTCATCTTCATTTTCAAATGTTATGATCTTCATCTCCCGCTCCTACTCAAATGCAGCATTTGAAAAAAAAAATGAAAGGAAACGTCAGTAGTGTAACATGGCTTCTGAAAAAGATGAGTGGGTACTTATGGGCCTGGCACCCGACTTGTAGCCCATGAGTTATTGCCCCAGATAATAGGTTACCACCACTTACTTATCAAGTACATAGAAACATATCATTTTCAAAAGTACTGAGATCTGTTCTGTTCAAATACAAAATGTTGTTTTAAAAACTCTTTTGGCAAGAGAATCGATCTGCGAAGGCACGAGTGCTTATGAGAGGATTTTTGTAGTGCTGAATTAGATTATTTTAGGAAATGGAGCAAGTCATTTGGATGCTAAGTGAGGACATTTATTTTTTTCAAAATTGGACAATTTGCAATATTTGAACATTTGTTTGTTTCTGTTTAAAAAAGGATTTTTTTTGCGGAGGTGGAATGAACTAAAGCATTTTTGTTTCTGAAGAGTAATTTTTTTAATAAAACAGCACTTTAACAATTTTGGTATTTTTAACAAATTTTTAACAAAAGGTATTGTCTCTTGCAATACCTTTTTTAATAAAGTTTTACTCATGCATTATCTCCAAAAAACGCTTACACATTTTCTGACCTAGGGAATCAGTAAATGTCTGAGATTTTAGGTGTACTTGCTTTGTTGCATCGTGATTGCATTGAGATTCAGATTGGGGATTAGGATGCAATTCAGGATACAATATTGAATCAATATAAAAAACCAATTTGAAAATAGGATAGGAAGTAGTCATTTGGTGGAACCCAATATGTTTTGCAAGTGATCACATCGGGTTTTAGGGTGGGTCAAATTCCAGCTTCGTTTACTTCCAATTCATTTTGACTAATTGGAAAGCTAATTGAAAGTGTCACTTTACGAAGGGTATTGGTCACCAGATGAGCCTTTTGTCGTCCTAAGCTGGAAATCGTTGAGAATGCAAGTAAAACAAAATTTAGAATAGTAACTGTAATTTCCAAATCGTTCATTTAACATGTAATACAAATTCATATTTAAGGGGCTTGTTTAAGGTGTCCCTTCAAAGACAGCTTAGAAAACGATTTGCTGCATTCTGAATTTTACATTTTGCGGAAAAGTCTAATTTTATTACTGTTACATCTTACGATGACAATCATATTTCATGAAAATAGTAAATTTCTTGTCCAAAGTATATGTATTAATGGTAAGTTTTGAAAATTGTCAATACTACATGCTTAAAATTCTCACACTTATGTTCTATACTGAATATTTTATTCCAGCCGGAGTCAATACATGTGTAACATATGTTGCATCATATAAATTTGAGAATGCATCCCTGCAAAGCTGCTACTTTGTCCACAGTACATTTATAGAAATCAGCATCTTATTTATCTCCAGGGGAACAACTGTAATAAAGAGTTGTAAATTATGGAGTACAATACGCTTCATAGAGTTTTGACATAATTTATTGCGGGGTTGCATTGAAGCAATTTCAAATAATCTCCACCAGTTTTTGAATTTTTTGAACAGGGAGAAGGAAGGACCAAACAATGGCGTGTCCAACTGAAGAGCGCAGGAGGCGGATTGTTTGAAAAATATTTGTAGTGATGATGTATTTTAAAAGTATTTTTATGCATCATGGTGAGCACAAAGCCAGACGGGACAGTCTTAAGACCACTCGTTGAAAAGAGCATAGACGGAGCACATTTATGTTATTTGATGAGGCAAACGGCCGCTTGAAAGAGGTGCCCTTACACCTTAGCAAATTTCGACTATAAGGGAAAACTAGGGCTTAAGGGCCGAGTTCATGTATTCACGTAGTATTAAACGTTCTAGTATATCTTTGTGATTGCATTTTACGACTCAAATTCAACTTCTTATTGTGAACAACCTCTTCACTAATTGGATTTAGCCGTAAAATTTGATTACAGAATTTCGATTAAATTAAAGAAACGTACAGTATCTCAGCATAGGCTACAAAAAACCAGTTTATGTAAAAGTTGTACAATTCACCAGTACTATTTTAGATTGTTAATAATTACGCTTGCTTAGCTTTGGCGTGATTGGCTTAAAAATACGCAACATCCTACAAGTTGTATATTTAATATTTTACGAAATGTCAAACTTGTACAACCTCGGCCTTATATAACTTCTTATATATTATACGTCCTATTGCACAAGAAATACGATGCTTCAATTAGTTAGTGTGGGAGTTGGCAAATTTGATTTAATTTTTTACTAGAAATTTGCACAAATGAAAACTTACATATTTTCTGAACCAAAGAGTGAGGGGTTGAGCTCAATCTGTGCATCTGAGCTGTAACTAATGTAAAATTATTCAAATTTGAAACAATCAATCAATTAGTCCTAAACCACATTTCGCATTGTTTGGCCAAGTATGTTGTATTAAACAGTAGTTGAACAGTAGTTGTTTAAAACGTAACATTTTATTAGTTGTTGTGAAGCATGGAAAAATTTAGAATAAACTTAGCTAGTGCCAAGTTTAAAAAAAAAACATGAAACAGATTCTGAACAGAAAAATTATGAGATTAGGGTAAACTAAATTATATTAAAACGTAAACGAGTAAAGGAATCTATAAAAAAAAAAGATTTACCAGTGTGGTATTGAAAAAATATATTAATGGCGCCCCATAACGAAAATATTAGTTTTGGGTGGTAATCGAAGGGAAATAGCAATGTTGACAATAAATGTTACTTAAGGCAATTTTGTTTGGAAACTACATTTTCTAGATTTTTTTTTCACTTTAAAATTGTTTGTACCGAGCATACCTTAAAATTTGTTTAAATAAAGTTTCCTTTTATAGCATAGAGTGAGACAAATTATGCGCTTTGCTCCCGTTTCCACTATCTTTGGAGCCGATCTGTCTTGAGCTGTAAGTTCTATTCGCATGTCTTTGAAACACGAAATCTCTAGAATTTCATTTTCAGAATTCTGAACAAAAGAAAGATTAAGTCTTTGGTTCGTATCTATTTTGAAAGCGTAGACTTTCAATTTCCAAAGAAAACATGATAGTCATCTTAATCGTATTTGGCGCTTGCCCTACATTGCCCAATCTGACGTGTTCATCATAGATTCAAGTTCACTGTTGTCATTTTCATGACTACTGTCTTTAAGATGAAATTTTAGTTTAGGCATTTGTTTTAAGTTTTTGAAAATTGTATTTCAACACAAGCTTTCTTGTTGAATCTTACAAACACTAACAAAGTTTATTAAAGTAAAAGTATCTAAAAACCAGTTTTATAATGCAGTTGGATGTTTCCGAAATGATGATTTTTTCATTTTAGTTTTAGAAAATATTAATTTACGCATGGTTTTTGAAATTAAACATAACTAATCGCTTGTGAATTAATTTATTTTTCATATCTTGTTGCTTGACTTTCATTTGATACTTTGAATTACCTAGTTTGTGCCTGAAGTGAAAAAGTAAAAGAAAATTTTCTAAAAAGATAAATGCCTTTGGAAAACAATATTTAAAACAGAAGGATTTACGTTCAAATGAACTGCAACATTTGTTAGCACTCTAAAGTTTCCTCCTTTGAAATGTTAAGATCTTCCGCTAGTTTTAGATGTGACAGATCATCTTCATCTTTTGCTGACTGTGAGAAGATCAAAGAAACTTCAATTGAACCAAATTCAAGATGCCACCGCCTCAGGTAACACGTCTCTTCCACCAGTTATGTCAAAGGGGCGCTCAAGGGCCCTATGTTAAGGGATCACACATTTTGAAAAGTGTTTCAATTCTTTGAAAAATTGCACAATCTTGAGCAAGGAGTACGCTTCGTTTGGCTATCGAAAGTGGAGGGCTTGAAAGTCAAATTGGAACAAATTGTTATTTCGAGTGACCTTTGACCTTTTGTAACATTACTCACTTTTAGAGATTTTAAAGTCATAATGTATCCCGCATCGAAGTGTCATCGCTTTACTGACACTCGAGATTGAATCCGGCCTTTTCAATTTTAGAAGCACTGTGGCATAAGGAACTTGATTTAAATCCTATTTCAAAATTACATTTTAATTTGAAGCAGAATTGGAAAATCTGGTCCAATGGAAGATGACAAGAAATTTGTTGTGATTTGATGTTGCTGGATGGCATGAACTGACGTTTTACAACAAATGCAATCCGTGATTGCAACAACATAATGTCATGATGTCATTTCGAATTCAATTTTTCCAGATAATTTTTTTTTGCTTTGAGAAAAATGCATGGCAGTTCTCCTAATAATAGACAATTGACTTCAGTTCCACACCCAAATTGTCAAGTGGAACACTTTTTAAAATAGGTTCTGAATTCATTAAAAAACAAAAACTGACTTTTCTGGAAGATGGTTTTCCAGAAAATCATGCGTTCACAAATTTTCAAATTCATTAGATCAAGTAAATTTGCACAAAAATGTTGTTAAACTAATTTAGAAATTTGTTCCTAATAATGATGTTCGATAATTATATTTCAACTAAGCAGAGCTAAATTTTTTTTTCCTTTTTTACAGATTTCAATATATAAATCTTGTTGGCTACAAATAATTCACGGAACACTGATTCCGTTTTTTTTTTCGTTTAACACCCGTATAGTATTACAAACACATTTTTTTTTACTTCTGTATCTCTGCAATGCTTTAGAACCAATTATATCCAATTAGTATTTACTTGCGCAGAGTGAATTCCCGCAGTGACCACTAATTGGAGGTAAAAAGACAGGTGCTAAAATACCTCCAGCAGCGTTCACAGCAACACCATCTGCCCACAAAATGTTTGCAATTAGTTGCCCTCAATAGATAACAGTTCAGAAGCATTTTTCCTACTGAACGCCTGTCCATTGTCAAAAGAAGACACAGACCATTTTTGAAAAAGTCAATTTCTAAAATTTTTCATTTCATTTCACTGTATCCGCGGGGGACAGTTCTTGAGGGTAAACACTTCGATTTAAAGTCAAATGGAATTGAATGTTTATTTACAAAAGCCACAACGTGAATCTCCTTTTTTTCAAGCTTTCCTTTTAAAAATAAATTAGGTTTGAACAGAACAGGAAAACTTTTCTATTGAAGTCTGTTTGCTGTATTTTGAAAGAAAAATATGTCTTTTGTTGACATTGCGCCCCTAATGATTGAAATGGGACACTTAAGAGTCAAGAAATTACAAGGGCCCTTCTTCAAAGCCACAAGAAGTATACAAAGATCCCTTCGAACCAAATAGTATTTTCTACGAAGTATACATAAAGAACATGGATAATTGGATAACATAGATGACTTAACAACATTGATCAAATAGATAGCATAACTGCATCCTGAAAAGAGTAGTTGACCAGCTTATTATTACTATTTCAAATAGTAATTAACCATAATAATCACCGAGCTGTGCGTGCGCGCGCGTGTGTGTCTGTAAGATTACGAACCTATGGCCTTGGTAACTAAAGAGGCCGGTGTGAGTAAAGAGACACTGCACCATAGCCACAACTTGCTACCAAAATTGTTGGAAAACGCTGAAAACGATACTTCATGAAATAATTAATCCGTAATTGATGTTGATGACGATAGTGCAAATCCCGTTTGGATTGGACAACTAACTATTTAGCTAAATTTAGATTAACTTTTAAAACACAAGTCGCGCTCTCCGGTCTCCCAAATTTGCTGATTCAAAACCAGAAATTGTTTCCGGGTTTTCGCTAGTAATAGTAATAATAGCGGAAGCTGCATATTATAATAAAAGTAATTTGATATGTAAAATATATTTTTCTTTCACGAACCATCGATTTTTGTTTAGCAGTATTTGGAATTTTTTTTAATAACTGAAATACTGTTTACTGTTTTAAAAATATGAGCTTGAGATCTGTTTTAGAAATGGTATGTTTTGTTTAGAATTCCTGGTGACCACATTTGTTTTAAATTAGTTTTTATTAATTGGGAGGCTAATTGAAAGTGTCATTTTCCTTCGCTTCGTTACGAGGGATTGCTTTCCACGTGAGGACAAACATTTTAAAACAAAAGTACCCAAAGTTTTTTTCTAAAAAAAAACGTTATACCATAAAGCGGTAAACAACGCTGAATTTTGTCATCCGAAACGTTTTATGTTTTAATTTTTTTTTAAAGACTGAAATATTATTAAAATATACCCTGTCATGTCCAGGACACAAGTCATTGTAATGATGAAGGACCCTAAGTGACCCACTTTTGAGGTCCGGTGTCACTTTCTGCCTGATCAACTTCTCATCGTCACAATTATAGAGCAAGTAGACATCGAATAAATTAGTGTCTTCATTGTCACAGAGGAAAGTTGTCGAGTCTTCGCCAACTTTTTCTGGCGAAAGGGCCCTTAGACCCTTCAGATTTTGGCACCCGGAGCACTTCGAAGCGGAAAATATAAATCGCGGCAACAAATAATGTCAAAATGGCCGCCACGGTGAGGCTAAGAGTCCAAAATGTCTTTGGAAAGGTTTCATCAGAAATTAGAATAAGAATTCGCAAATCAATAAGTTAATAAAAAAAAACTAACAAATTTAAGTGAAATAGTTAAAATCCGATTGAAAAATATAGGACTATTTATTTGGAAATTTTTAAAATGTAGGTAGCATTTCGTGGAGGGTTATACCAGCTCATTTCCATCTAGTTTGGACCAATCAGAAATTAACATCGTTTAATTTTAATTGTACAATTAACAAATCAAAAGTTAATTTAAGTTAATTTAAAAATAAATTAAAGCACTTAAACTCCGTTTTAAAAATAAGCGGCGATTTCTTTGGTAAAATCATTAAATCTAGGTTGAAGCAAGACGTGAATGACTAGATTCTAAAAAATAGATGGCCCTTGGCCAAAATAAATTTCTGTGGCATCCATGGGTACCCTTGAAGGGACCTCCTTGTAGTCCAGGTTTGAGCACTCCAGGATGTTCGACCTCCTAATACTCCAAAGCCCATTTAATTTAATTCTAGTCAGTACGACGCATTTTTCAGTAACAGAATCCGCATAATAAATTCCATTCCAATTGTCATAAGAATCAATTTTAAAACAATTCAAACTAAACAATAATTAAACAAAGAAGTTTGTTTAATAGAAAATATTTTTGGTACCATTCAAAATTTTAAAAAAAAGGGATTCACAATAGCTGACTCGTACATGGTGAAAATCCGGTACTTTTCTTGATGCTATGATACTTGATGCCTTGATACAAAATGTAATTTAAAAAACTAAATTTTAAATCAGATTTGAAATAAATCAAACCAAAATCAAACTTCTTTTTCCACAATCTGAGCTGTACAATCTTACAAGATATACCTGTAACATTGCAATGGAAATGTTAAAACATTTTCAAACAACATGTGTTATTATAATTGTTTGATACAATTTATTATTTTGTTTGTTCAAAATGGAATTTTTTTTAACAAGGTGCTTTTGTTCCAAATACAAGATTTAGAAAATCAAAAAGTTTCAAGTTGACTTTAAGATTGGTTTTGACATGTTAAGAGGTGAACAATTAAAAAAAGTTTCCCGTGGAGCGTCTTTTTGTCCAGTGTCAACAACGGCTCACTGTGGAACCAACATCGCTTTTTAAAGATTCCCATTTGAACAGCGTTTGAACACCATGGGAAGATAAGTGTCAGGAGCAGTGGGACTTCTTTGGATGACAATCGCTGGAAATCATAACTCACTGTGACGTACCTTCCAGCGTCCTGTTTTTCGCTTCTAGGAATTTTATAACATAAAATTTTGAACAAGTTTTAGAACGTAAAACTTTAGAACAATTGGATTTTTGTCTCATTAAAACGAGTTTTTTTTTCATTCATTGCATTTTTTTTTATTGCTGTGAATCAGCATCAGCGTGTAAACAACTGCAAAATTGGACACACCTAAAAATTTTAGAGTGAATCATTTTCAAATTGAGTAACATCTTGTACAATAAAATACCTATAGGTATTGAGTGTGCAGCTGGTTAGCTGATAAGTTTCCATTTTCCAAAACTTTTGATGCAAAATGTTCTGTGCGAATTCTACCTAAATTAAGAAAATCTCGTATTTTTTAAGAATTATCAGATTATTAACAAATTTAGAAAAATTGAATCTTTTTCTAGTGCCAGAAGAATTAACTCGAATTTAAAAAATAAAAACAAAAAAAACAGTTAAAAAATTACTTTACATTCTAAAAATATTTTCAGAAATAGAGAAACAAATTTCCTTATTTTCTTGCATTGATATTTCAAACTGTGAACTTTCATGAAATAAGGAGTTGTAGAGAATTTTATTAAAATTATTGGGAAAAATTGTTGGGAATATGAATAATCGTTACCTGAGTGAGATGATTAATTGTGTTATTTGTTCCGAATTTTGATGACCTTTTTTTCAATTCGTGAAATTTTTTAATCATCTTTAAAATTTTAATTATTAAGAAAATTCTTTGATCTTTTTTGAAATACGAAGTTTAAGTGATTTGGTTTTCTCTTGTTCTTTTTAGAGACTTCTTTCATCTACTTTCTTCACGAATTTGTGATGATTTTACTTTTAGCATTGAAAACCGCAGAAGGTAAAAAGGTTCGTTGAGGCAAAGGGCCCCTTGACCCTTGAGAATGTAACCCTAATTTAGGGTTACCCCCTCCGACCCTCCCCCGATTTATAATTATTTGATTCATTTTCCATGGAAGTTCACTCAGCTACAGTGCACTCCTCGAGGCAACAGAAAGGCTCCCAAGGGCCCACCATCATTTTCATTTACCAAGTGAACAATCCTCAAGCTCAAGACGCTCAGCGCTGAAACGCTGAAAAGTCTGCAGAGGAGCAATAGCCTCTAATGAAAGTTAAAGCAAAAATTGTTCCAGTTTCAAGAAAAGTTGGTTTTTGAAAAACGCTGTCAAGGGGCTACTGGTCAATAAATTTAGAAACGAGACATTTTTTGGCTTTGTTGTAAAACTGGATTCTTGAAAAAATGGAGACTTTGAAATTTTGAAATTTTTACTCTCAAGTAATTAAACAAAATGAACTTTAGTTTAATTACACATTTTTGAAGACATTTCACAAAACCATTGAATATTGAACATTTCATGTGAATTTGAGACAAATTCAAACAGCAATAAATTCAAACGGTGTTTCAAGTTTTTCAAATTACATTTTTTTGTAAACAATTTGTAAATGTTTTTTAATGACTTGAAGCAGAATGCGAGAAATGATTGTGGTGTGCTACACTTGAATTCAGGCCAATTAAAGTTGTAATGAAAACAAAGCGCATTTCAATTAAGGAGGGAAAGCGTAATTTGAGCTCCAAATGACTTCCAGACACAAAACTCCCGCTCCCCTAACCTTCATTCGCAAGCAAGTCTAACATAGACCTTCCATTTCCAAAATTAGATTTACGCTTTTCACTGCTGCTTTTGCTTAAGAATAAATTGTCTACCTTTTTAAATTTTCAAACAGATTTTAAACAGAACGAGAGGCGGAAAGGAAAGACGGGAAAAGGACAACCAAATCCCTATTCAACAGGATTTTAGCTATTTTTTTTTTCAATTTTAGAACACTGTGACCTTCTTTGACACTATAATTTTACCGAAATTTTAAGCCTAGAAGCTTACGTCCATTCTTGTAGAATAACCATCGGCGGCAACATTTTTTTTGAAAATCTTTAGAATTCAGAAATGGAAATGCCGCTTGAAATTTTTTAGAATTTTCTCTCGCCTTATACAGGGTGTTCGCTGAAGGACGGATAAATTATTTATTAATTTCCCTTAGCGACAATCAAATTTACTCGTTTTAATGCCGACAGCATGCAACTTTCTGAATTAAAAAAAATCAATTTTGAGCCAATATGCGCTAAATGGAAAAACTTGACTACATTGTCAGTTCCTTTACCTTTCCGTTAGTAAACTAATGTGTTCTAAGTTATTTTAAAGAACTTCCATAGACAAAATTGAAGTAATTAGTTTTAAGTATCGGAATGATTTGAACGTTTGCATTTTTTTCGCTTTGGTTTTCCGATTACACGACTGGATGTCGGCACTAATAACAACATAAATCGCGAAAATAAATAACGAATTTATCCGGCCTTCAGCGAACACCCTGTATTTATAAACTCTCCATTTATTAATTGTCAAAAAATGTATTTGTTTTGACTAATATTAATTAGGTTATTAATTACACAACTTATTTAGAACCAATTTTCTAAATTATGACTAAAATTACCATGTCGCTTAAAGGCTTACTGCTGAGGAGGAATGCTAAAAAGTTCAACATGCAGTTTTGCTAGAAAATTCCTGGACTTTTTCCAGGAAATTTCTGGAGAAAGTGAGGCATGGGCTTCAAGGGCTACTGTTCCCTTAATTGTGTACAAACATAAAAGCAATTAATCAAAGACTACCTGATGTAATTCAGTAAGTAATGCATAGTAAGAATAGACTTATTTATTTATTCATTGATTATGGACAATTTTCAATTCGAAGCTATTGTGGCTTTGGAATAGGAGAAGACATAAGGGCCCTTCACTGAACCCTTCATTCTCAAGTACCCTTTCTTACATTCAACGACAATTTCAAGGTGCATTTTGAATTTCAAAAATTTTAAAACGATTCTTAAGTAGCTGAAAATTATTGTATTCTAGGGTAAAGAAAATGAATTCAAAATTCATAGGCCTTTACTTCTTAAACTAAGGGCCCCCTTTCATTTTCAATAATTTATCTCTCACCCATTGTCAAAGCATAGTTTTGCTTGTACAATATTGGCAGAACCTTAAAGGACCCTTCCCTGAGGTGACACAATGGACCGTAAATTCTTAAACTGCCGGACCTTTAAGTCCCCCAGTAAGATCTGCGTGGAGTCCTTCCTGCGCCACCCATTGTCATTCCGGACCATGACCACCGTTGACGTAATTCTGTCAAAATGTTGGCAAGGGTAGGACAGGGGCCCTTAGAATAAAAGTCAATTTCAAAGTCATTTGAACAGAGAATAAGGGAATGTTGATCCATTGCTGAGGAAGGAGAAGAAGGTTCATTGAAAGGGAGCATTCTTCCGAAGGGTCATAAATCATGTTCTTAAGGCCCTTCAAGGGTCACCCTACTTTCTCAGTCCATTTATAATCACAAGGCTTGTGTAAGGCTGAGAATCCTATTGTTGCAGGGTTCGAGAGCCCTTTGACTTTTAAATCAAGCAGAGCACAATTACACACAGTTGTAAAAAATCATACGCAACCTTCAACCTCAAACATACATCATTTTTAGAACAATGTTCTTAAACTTAATTTTTTCAAAAAATCTAAAATGGTTTCTTTGTTTTTAAAACAATTCTTCAAATATAAGTTAAAACCACGTTTCCTGATCTTTAGAATCTCGTAAACAGAAAAATAAATCTGGATTGAGTTTTCCGTTCTTTTTTATACAAATGCTATCATTCGGATGTCAGCCACTTCTAATTTATTTATACTCAATTTAAACTACGCAATTTCTTATTCAGTATGTTTACACCTACGCGTCATTCTTAACTAGCGCAATTTCTAAATACTAATTTTTGCGCCTCGGAAGCGTCACAGTGCACTTAAGGGCTCCTTGTGCGGTTGTTCTAAAAATCAAAAGCGGTGTAGCGATTCATCATAAGAAGGCTTCACGTTAGGCCAGAAGTTAGCGCTGTATTGAACTGGAGAAATATTTTGATCTCTTCAACAATGGTTATTGAATGTTGGATGCATTTCACTTCTTTACCACGCTTAAGGGCCCCCTGCCCATTGTGGTTGTAAGGGTCCAGAGAACACACCTTTACAGAATTTATGACTAGGAACTTGAGACAACACAGGTGGGCATTAGCTTCGCACCACATCCTTAACCCAACATGTCCCTTAAGGGCACCCTTACACAATGAACAATCCTCCACTATGCAATTCACACAGATATGAATTTTGGATATGTTCAAAAAAATTTGGGTTCTAAGGGCCCTGGGTACTTGGTGCTTTCAAAGATAGTTTTGGACCCAGAAATTGATTCTTTTCAAAATGATAAAAAAAAGGCGATCAATTTTGATTGATTGATTTAATTAATTTTGTGTGCGGAAATGGGCCCTTGGAGTGGGCACTTCAACGGAAATTAAGCAATGTCACCAACTTTGATATAAAATTTCACACAGAAAAGAAAAATGGAATTCAGTGGATTTCAAATCTTAAAAATTAAAAACGTTGTTCTAATTCTACTCTGATTTGTTGTTCAGTTTCACTTTAGAACAGGCAGCCTCTGTTTCACTGACCAAATTTTCGGCAATTGAGTGCTTTTACATTTACGCATTTGCGGCCAGCGGGGCACTGGGATGAGAAAATGTTGTTTTTTTATTTTATAGAAATTTACGGTTTTAGGAATAGCCGTTTTTAGAAACGTTTTCTAGAAAGTACGACAAATCTGAAGCGCCTGGAAATTTTTAAGCGTTTTCAAACACTTGTATGACACTTTTCATTTCTTAAATGTTATGATTTTCGTTTTCCGGCTCCACTCAAATCCTACATTCAAGAAAGCAGATGAAAGGAAACGTCGTGAGGATTATTACATGCTAATGCAGCAGATGAGTGGGTACTTGGTACTGGTAACATTGTACCCTAGTTATTATATTACCACCACCTACTCATGGAGTAACAAGGAAGAGATCATTTTGAAAAGTACTTTTCTGTTCTGTTCAAATAGAAACTTTGTTTTAAAAAATGTGGTATGCTCGGAATAGCAAATGGTGGAGGCGTGAGGGCTCATGGTAGTTTTGTTCAGTATCTAAATGGATTAGATTTAGATTTTTATTATTCTAGGAACTGAGGCGTGAGATGTGCTTAGTTAAGTGAAGACATTTGTTACTTTTTAGAATAGAAAATTTGCATGTTTAGAAAATGAGTTGTATGGAGGCGGAAATAAACCAGATGGAAAAACATGCCAGTTTCTAATGTTGCGATAGTCATGAAGTTTCAGTAAAGTATGACAGTGCAATTTAAAAAAAACACGATTTCGAGACGTACTCCGTACTACTTTTGACCTACTGTCTTTAAACAGAACAAAAACGACGTTTTGAAAATTAAATGTTTATCCTCCGTAGTTTTTTTTTACAAAGCAGAATTTTGGAAATTTGACTTTGCAATTCGGTGAATATAATAAGCTTAAAAAAAGATGCAAACTCAAACAAAGATAAGGTTATTTTAAAAAATAAATTCAAGATTTTTCCAGGTTTTAAAAAAATCATTCACAACCTTCAACCACATCATTACTCATTCTACAACAATTTTCGATAACTGATCTTTTATAAATGACCTAATTTTTTCTCGCATTAGCCACTATATACTTTGAAATTGAAATATTGAAATTACTCCAGAAATGCTGCACTTGAGGGCTCCTGGAGCGGCTGTTCTAAAATTGTGCTGAAGCGATTCATTCCACAAAACCTTCATGTAAGGACTGAATTAAGTCAGCGCTACAATGTGTTGTGATTGTGCTGAAGAAATATTAGGAATCCTTTCAACAAAAATATTGAATGCTGGATGGATTTCAATTTCTTGAATCTCGCCTAAGGGCTCCCCTGCTCAATGTGGTCACAAAGGGCCCACAAAGTACACCTTGGATTCAATGTAAAGCATTAGACAACACAGTCGGTCATTAGCCTCGCAGCTCCCACTTAACCCGAGACGTCCCTTGAGGGTACCCTTGAAAGTTAAGAATCTCTTTATGCAATTCCCACAGATTTTTGATGTGACGGAATCGAAACCTGAGGGACCAGGGGGGTACTTGGCATTTTTGAAGGATTGGTTCTGGGAGAGATTAATCTTGTTTTCTTCTGCTTGTCAGAGATCAAAGTGAGCTTTTATTGCTAGCATTTTAAATCGATTGATTTTGAATTGTTAGTTTATAAGGGTTTTCAAAGTAAGGGGTACTTAAAAATACAAAAATAAACACAGTTTTTAAAATTTAAGAAAGGAAGGTTATGATTCGGATTCACACTAAAGGGTGCATCGTTTGATTATTTAAAAAATCAATTAAAATAATTTATAAAAACACCAAGCAGGTTCTTCCAAAAGCCGATCTGACAACATTGGAAAACGTTTGTTCTAAAATAAGACAAAATTGCAAGTGACGTTTATTTGAGCGCATTTTCAGCGCAACAGCGTTTGAGTGTCTTTTCGTGTCTTCCGCATTTGTGGCCAGTGGTATACTGGTTTGGGTTGTTTTTCTTAAAATACGTTTTTATAAAACGTCATTTTTAGAACAGTATATAGTTTTCTGAAAAGTGTGACAAATCGGAAGTGCCTCGAAAATTTTAAGAGTTTTTCAAACACTTGTTTGGCGCTTTTCATCTTCATTTTCAAATGTTATGATCTTCATCTTCCGCTCCTACTCAAATTCAGCATTTGAAAAAGCAGATGAAAGGAAACGTCAGTGGTGTTACATGGCTTCTGAAGCAGATGAGTGGGTACTTAAGGGCCTGGCTCCCGACTTGTAGCCCATGAATTATTACCCCAGTTAGTAGGTTACCACCACCTACTTATCAAGTACACAGAAATATATCATTTTCAAAAGTACCGAGGTCTGCTTTGTTCAAATACAAAAAAGTTGTTTAAAAAACGTGTTTTGACAGGAGAAGCGATCAGCGAAGGCGTTAGGGCATAAGAGAGAATTTGTGCAGTGCTGAATCAGATTAGTTTTGGAAATGGACAAAAAATTTGGATGCTAAGTGAAGACATTTATTATTTTCAAAATTAAACATTTTGCAACTTTTGAACATTTGTTTGTTTTTATGTTTATAAATTAAAAAAAGCTTGCTAGTTTTGTCAAAACAAAAAAGTTTTCATTAAAATAAAATTACAGAAGTTTGCATAATTTTTTTTCACAAGTTGCGATTTGGAAAATTGATCCACAGATTGCTTCATTTGTTTGAAATAGGTAGGAGTAAAATTTAGAGTAAAATTAGCTTGCTCCACTGTAGCCTAGCGGAGTAAGTTGGAAGTCTCATTGCAGGAGATATGGGTTCAAATCCCACCAAGCAAACGCTAGCAGGAAAACCGGCGCCGGCAAAGTTGCGGCGCTGCGGTCACCCATTGCCCGTCGTAACTACTACCTTGTAGCTTAAGTTAAAGCGCCTTCAAGACTAATTCATTGTTTTTTGTTACAGGAAAAAATTGAAAAATATATTTATATTAGATATGTTTGAATAAAGTTCCGTATATATAGAACATAAAATATTATCATATAATAATTTTTACTATTTTAAAAACTTCCAAAACCACAAAACACATGAGTTAATTTTTATTATTATTATTTTTTATGCTTTTTGACACTCGCCTATGGCATGGTCAACTGTTTGCTTGTGCTAGTGAGTGGGGGAGGAGGGTATAGGCCTGTGCGTTGACTGAAAAGTTCTGAGGAGTGAAGCAAAGGGCATTCTGCTGCACAGTGAACGTGGCCACCGAGGAGCCTTTTCAGCGTACAGAGGCCGAACACTGTCTTTCGCAAGCCGGCCCAAGCCCACTCTCCACGACCGCAACTTTCCAGGCCTCCATTCACCACTACTACACCACCACTTTTTTTTTGTGCGGCTGCCGAGATTTGCTCACGGCACTGCCCGAGTTAGTACAAAGGTCCTAACCCCCCAAACTACGGGCCGTGGGCAATGAGTTAATTAATATAAGTTAGAAAATGAGATAAAATTTTTTGCAAAGTTATTCTAAGTAATTAATTGCTTTAATGCTACTTCATAATAGTAATACTTCTAGTACAAGAATTTATGGTAATGGATGGTTGAATAACAAAAAAAAACTAACAATCCCGTTGAACGCATGTCATCTAAGAAACGCTGGATTAAAATTTCTAGTCCTTTAATGCCAATTTCATAAACTTTCCGCTAAATTTTTTTAAAATATTTAAAATTACTATTCCTATGAGTAGTATAGAATTGGAAATTTTCTCAGTAATATATGCAAAATGTGAGCTGGGTGGAATTCCAATTGAGTTTACGCGATTTTTTAAATTGCACGAATGTGAAAATAAACATTGCTTAAAAAGTACGGCTTTCTTACGTTAGGCGGTACGTAAAAATAGAATAAATAATAAAGTGGAATAGTTTCTTGAATCTCAAAAATAACAAAATTGAAGATGGACCTGAAATGCTGAAGAATTTCTCACTGCAACGTCAGACAGAAATTTTTTAATATTGAAGCTTCAATTTACTATAGTATAGTTTCCTCAAATTAATTGCTTTGAAACCTGTTGCTATTTTAAGTGTTTTAAAAATTTGAAAATGATGAATTCGAGAGGCTGCTGAGTTTTTCCGGGGATGAGGACACTTATTTGATACTTATCATAAGTCTATCTTCAAATGCACTCGGGATTCCCATCTCTTCCCCACGTTACTTTGTCCGACTGGAAACTGGAATACCGCCAATCAAGTTTGA
>JAQFYP010000245.1:0-28330 GCA_034694865.1 Bilobella braunerae | reverse complement strand
AATTCGGTTTATTTTACGACTTATAGCTAAAAGTAGTAGAAAACTACTCTGTAGGCCGTGGAATACTACTTTCAAGGTCAAACAAATTATTCGATATCCTGGTACTAGCACATGTGGTGACGCTGTATAAAAAGTTTCACATGCTATTTTGGTTTATTTTACGACTTATAGCAAGTTTTGTTAGAGAAGCACTATGGCGACCGTGGAGAACTACTTTCAAGGTCACCAAGATTATTTGATATTCTTGTACTAGCACATGTGCTAATGCTGTATACAAATTCTCACATGCTAATTCGGTTTATTTTACGACTTATAGCTAAAAGTAGTAGAAAACTACTCTGTAGGCCGTGGAATACTACTTTCAAGGTCAGAAGGATTGTTTCATATTCTGGTACTAGCACATATGATAATGGTGTATACAAATTCTCACATGCTAATTCGGTTTATTTTACGACTTATAGCGTGTAGTTATAGGACATATTGCTATCGTATTATGACAGACCTAGGCGCCATCTTGCGTCATTTTCTTAAAATACCACAGCCCATTGACGACGATTATAGCATTAACATTAGTCATTTTACGTTATGACGTCACGACTTGTCGAGAAAAGTGTTTGGCCTAGTGACCTATATTCCAAAACCAAAACAAACCAGTGTTTACAAACATTGGTTTGTTTGTTTTTAACCCAGAACTATTACGACTCTTATACTATCGTATTATACTTAAGCTATAATATAGGTAACCGAGAGAAAGTAGTATTCTAGTGTTTTTTTTCCTCCATTACGACTTCGCAATTTGTTCAATTCTTATTCAAATGTCCGCGATTTGAAAGATTAAAATTGACAAGTATAAATGACCAGCATATATAAACAAGAGAGAACTCATGATGGACACAGTACCAAAGCCTATTTAACCATTAATAGCAGATGCGCATGCTGGATTTGAAATTCGAACATACTTTGGCTAACTCAATAAAGAAGAGATACAATTTCTGTCTCGGCTCTCATCTTGCATTCCGTGTTGTTATATTGTCCAAGAAATCACCGAGTGATCAAAACTTTCCATATATACAAAAACCGTACCAAATGCTGCTAACCTTATTGGAGTTTAGGTATTTGGTAATGACATTTTGTTATAATAAAAAAACTGCCAAGTTTGGAATAAATAAAAAAGTCACGGTGTTAGAGGTGGGTTTTGCAAACTGGTGGGTTTTGGCGATAAACCCGGAAGGAATTGTAAAAATAAATTCACCTCCAAGATAATTATTTATGGGCTTCCTAAAGCTGCTAACAAAATTGTACACGCCATATCTATTGCATTTGTAACAGTTGTTATGGAAATGACTTTGAATAGTGTTTGTGTTTGACGTACGTGAAACTATTTAAACCCCGGTTAAGGTGTGACTGGGAAAGTACGGCCAGTGAAGGTGAAGCTAATTTGGAAGAGACACATTCTTACTCTATTGGACTAAAATAAATCTGCGGTCCAAAATTGACACGCAGAATTATATGATACAACCCAAGCACATTTTACAAATTGAGTTGGTTTAGGTTAATTTCTGTTGTAAATTACTTAACGTGGGTCATTCATGATTCACTTCATGACTCAAGTTTTTGGACACCGAAGGGCAAAACAAATAAGATTAAACTGGCTTTCTGTAAAACTCATACAACGGCCAAAATGGATATTTTTGAAGTTCTTTTACCGTCAAAAATGGTAAATTGAAAATAAAACCTTATGCAATCGCACGAAAAAAAAGGCACATCCTATTCTAAATCATTTTATTATCAACCACTGTGCAATGGTCAACTTCAAGTGATTAAGGTAATTAAATAACGAGAAAACAATGTATTACTCAAGTCGTTATTTTTTACTGTACTTAAATGTGCTGCGTTTGCGCTGGGAGGCATCAGATTTGTCAAACACAACAATGAAACTAGTACGATTCCGGAAATTTTCAACCAACAATGTCGCTATCGGTGTCCAATTGGACTATTATACAGAAGTAGAAGGGGTATTACCGATATGATTTAGGTAATTGGACTGTCACATGCACTCTTGTTTCACGTATTACTTGGAGAAATGCAACTCTTTCTGTAATTTTGGATGCAAGCACAATAAAAGGCAACAAGGTCCACTATGCTCTCGTATACTTTCAAACTCATGATACAAAAAAACGAACCTATACTTTTGCAATATAGAATGTTTGAACTTGGTAACGATTCAGGAGATCAAGCGTACTACTCCTCGTTAACTAAATACGTTGAAGCTTGACAACGAAACTTGACTTTTTCTGTGAAAGGTTACTTGGCAATTGTTGGATTTTGCTGAGGGACCAATACACCACACATGTGCCTTGCTCACAAAATGAATTTAGAGCAAAAACATATCAAGGCGGGTTCGGAAGAGTTTCAGAAGATATTGTCGGACGGAATCTAGGTCTTACGCTTTAACAATCCGCTAAATCACATTGTGCCTAATTGATGGAAATATATTTAGGGAATTTTTGATTGGTCCACAATGTAAGAGATGAAGTTCATTTGAAGTGATTTGTTAAGAAACCTTTGCAGTTTCGCTTGAATTAAATGTTTGCATCGCATTGTCTAACCAAGGCTTAACTCTCAACAATTATTATAGTTAACGTCTTAACGAAGGTTAGTTAATTTCCCCGTTGCCCTACTTTTACGGCTTTTAATGCTGACATACTTTTGGACTACCTTTTGCCTTTCCTGTGTACACTTGACGTTTTTCACACTGAGGAAATTTTTTCGTGTTTCCGCAGAAATGAGGCTAGTTTGCAGAAATTGGCTCAATTTGACGCTAATTATATGAAACCATGGTTTGATTGATTAGGAGTAACTAGCTATTATTCCACATGAAATAGTGTTAACCTTATCATTACCGATATTTTCCATAATATATTTTGATTTAATCATGTCCCAGCCCTATATTGTCATTTGGCTTAAACATTTGTTTAGAATGTTTCTGTTGAAGGCTTTAGAACAAGTTTTACAAAACCAGTTAATTACTGCTGTTTACTGAAGATTTTTTATTTCATTGAATAAATGAATAATCGTGTTGTTGAATTTAAATATGAAAAAGGAACTTGAAATATGGGTAATAATTTAACTGTGTATTGTTGAATTGAATAATCAATTATCATATATGAGTAATCAATTCTCATGAAAGTAAACAAAAATCCTATATGATTTTTTCTCATTTAAATGAGATGAGTACCCTCAGCCAGTTGGTCCCTAAAGCAGTACAAAAAATACTTAAAAAAAAGTCAGATTGACAATCTGACCTTGAATTTTTATGATTTTAAAACTTAATTTAGCCTACACTTTATTAGTTTGGAGCCATGAGAGAAGACTACTGGAGAGAATTTTCAATTGACCTCGCAGCCTAACATCTCGGGATTTACAAGGCAGGCGGCCCTATTTGTAGAAAAGTGAGAGCTAAAGGTCGTGACCGACGAGAAAATTGCAGAGCTCGTTGAAAGGACAATTATAGGAGGCCTTCATCAGACAACAAAACTCAAATCTATCGCAAACAGTGAACTATTTCCAGAGTTCAATTCAAGTCAAGCGCCTAAACCAATTTTTTATGCCGACATTAATTCATGCTACTCCAAGTTTTGGAAACTTGCCGCAAGACGGGTACAAACTAATGACGTCGGCAGAGCTGGAAGAATTTAGTTTTGAATCAACAAATTTTGACATTGGCGTGGGTTGGATTTTCGAAGTGAATCTCGACTATCAAATTGATGACGTCAGGAATTATAAACTCGAGTTTCCGTTTCCGCAGGAAAAAAGAAAGTTAAAGTTTGCGTCAAAATTTTTGCGGAAATTTGCAACAATTAACGTGATTGCCAGAAACGAAGCCTCCAGTGAGCTAGAAAAGCAGACTCGAAAACTGCTAAACAATGCCTTCTACGGTCAAACGCTGGCCAAAGCGTCAGAATATACAGCATCAAAATTATAACGCACGTCCGTGGAGGCTTAAACTGAACATGCCAAGGACACTTTTCAATCATTTGAGATTCTCGATGAAGATAGTGTTCTATTTTAAATGAGAAGAGTCAAGTCAGCGGACGTTAAACTTAGAATGATCGGCCTAAGTATTTTGTCTACCGCCAAGGTCATGGTCTACTCGCACTACTACGATGGGCTAAAGAAACAATTTGGAGAACGCTGCCATCACTTGATGACACTGACAGACTCAATTAAATATGGAATTGACTGTACCAGGAAAGAGTTCGTTTGTGGGCAGAAGGCAATTAGTCATCGGTTTGACAATTCCAAATTTGCCGCCAACCTCGGAGCTTTACGACAAGTCACGAGCAGTTTAAGAAATGCGTGGGGAGCAACAGAACGGGAGAAAAAATCAAAGTGAAAACGGTCCGGCTCAAAAATGAGAGAACACTGGTAATAGAAAGCGAGCGTGCGTCCCTACTTGGGACCAATCTTTGTAGATTTTTTGTTAGCAGTACGCTATCTTATCCATTTGGAAACAAACGTATTAACTATTAGATATTAAGTATGAATTATTGTTTGTAATTTAAAATTGAATTTAATAAATTGCCGTTGTAGAAAAAGATCCGCTCTTAAAACATTCAATTTTTGCATATTAAAAAGACATTGTTCAAGTTTAGTTTTAGCATGACGTAATTTTGAGTTTGAAAATAAGACGCGGAGACGCAATGAGATGTAAGAAACAATTGTCGATTGCAATACTTTTAATTTTGTTTCAAATTCCATTTTTCCTACACTTCCATACCAAAAAAAATTTGTCAACTCAAATTTGTATCTTTACTTTTTCAAAATGTTTTTGGAAAAACCAAAAAAATGTAATAGGAATAAGTTATGCGAGTGACATTTGTTGCAAACTACAAGTTGACAGTATAGTACATGACAAAATATTTGCGACAAGATTGAAATCAGGCTAATGATTTAATTGCATCTCGACACTTCTATTCTGAGCAATCAAGATCAACTCCTAGCACTAGCTTTGAAACAAAGACCTTTTGATTACGTTACAATGCGTAATTATTTTATATTTTACAAAACATTTTCAAAAAAAATTGTTCTTGGAATTTTTCGCAGTGTGCACTCCAACCCTTGATTGTGTCCCTTTTGTAGCAAGGGGCTGTTCGTATTACGTTTTTCGTTTCAATCCCCGACGTCTCGGAAATTTATTTTGTGGTCTGACGGGGACTGTGAGGAAGGCAATATTCGAAGTGGGGCACTTAGACACGCAAGCCTGCTTTGGACTCACTTCGACGACGACGCCAGGGGCGACATCGACCGCTTGGACGACAACCCGGGCAACTCCCTCTACTACTTTTGAGCCTATGATTATGGAGGCGGATAGTGGCTAAATGTACACGGCCTTATTTCTAGGTAATTATTGATTCCTTTAGTAAATTCTCAATTTTTTTAATTATTGCTTTGTTATTTTTTTGTTTATTAGCATTATCGATTGTGATTATCGCAACATTCTGGGCTGCTACAAAAGTGAAAAGGTCAAGGAAGCGCCGCCGTTCTTCTGACGTAATTCCTGGAGAAAGTGGAGGAGAGCAGTTACCGTTGAGGATGCTTTCGATTCGTGAGAGCACCACTTAATTCTAATCCTACACCTCAAGAAACCTCACGCAAGAAATATCTACTTGCTTTAACAAATTATTTTTGCACCTCATGGCTGCTTATGGGCCATAAGATTTTTTTTTAGTTTGTAAATACTATTCTCGGTTTTTGTAATTTTCTGAACCCACCTTCTCTATAAATTTGAAATTAATACAACTTTTTTTTCGAATTCTTGTGCTAATTGATAAAAATAATAAAATGATTAATTTTTTATTATCCCTTCATGCGGCGTCTCTCTAATATTTTTTATTCTAGTGAATTTTTTTCTATATAAAGTGATCATATATAATCATAACAAACTGGAATAGTATATAATTTAATGATTATTCACGCATAAGTTCAACAACGTCATATCGTCTGTTTTTTCCTTATACCCTGTTTCATAAATTATTCATTTATTCAACTTCGAAAATGATCTTCAGTGGACAGTCACAGTTAACTAAAGCCGCATTATTTATGGACTATTGACGCGATCTTCATTAGCTGTACGTTACTACTATTGAAGTTCTTTGGGGATTAGTACAGAGTGACTATCAGGGGTTACAAAATCCTTCTAAAACGTTAAGAAAAATGCATTAGCATTAGGTAGTTTCGCTTTGCCCCATGACGCAATTACTAGGCAATTCGAAATATCTGGCAAAGGTTTTAAAACTCCTAGAAATTCTAAAATTAATAGAAGTCCTGAAATTTTAACAGCAAAGATGCAATAGTCCAAAGTACAAAGCGTTTGCTTTACTTGCTCCACTAAAAATCAACGTCATCTGGAATCTCTTTCCAATCACACTTGCAAAGCAATATACGTATATATGTGTATAGTAAAACAGTAGTAATTACAAAATATCGAGGCACTTTTTTTAATTCCTCGAAATTCGGAAATGCGTGGAATCCTTATAAAAGTAGACAAAAGCAAAAAAAGTTTTAAACGCAAAAGCGCTTTTTGTTGGTCGTCCGAAATTTCATTTTGCTCGCACTCGCGAAACAAATTTTCAAAACTAATTGACAATTTAAACAATAAATTTCATCACACTTTATTACTACAATAACAACTTTTTGAAAATACGAGATTACGAAATGGAGTAATTATCGAGACCAATACGAGAGGAGAATGCGAGCCGTAACCAATTCCAACTTCATGCCTTCAACACAAGAGCTATTAATTTGAGCGCTCAAGCTCTACGCTTGGAAGCGCCGTGGTTCAAAATGAAAAAAATCAAATAAAAAAGAAATCAAAATGAAGAAGCTAAAAAATTCAGAACTGGATTTCAAAAAATCAGAAAGCTCCTCAGTAGCGCAGAGATAAATTATAGATGAGCTTAAACTAGCCCCCCAAGACAAAAAAGTTGAACTGCAAATAAAAAGTGAAAAGTGACAGCAGAAAAAATCAGCTCGATGACCTGAGGCCCGAAGTTTGGCGGACTCACAACTCAATTTAAATCCGGCTACTGCGGATTAGGTGGCCGCGTGCGTCGAGAGACAGAAAACCATTGCTGAGATGAAAGCGCGTTTAATGGCATCTAAAGAAAACGCCGCGAGTGCGTGTTTGGAGCGTCAAGCAGCCGTTGACGCTATGAATAAAACTGCGGAGTCTTACGCGACTGCGCGCAGGGCAATGGATTCTGTGAAATCCAAAAATTGCGACGATTCTTGGAATGAGCAATATTGAAGTCTGCCCTTGTGAACTAAGAAAGAACGGAAAAGCAACCAAGAACTTACTCAAACCAAGCAGCAGTGCTACAGTACAGATCCAAATCTAAATCACCACCACCTAAATTAAAAGCGGTTGAAACAGAGTCTGGACACAGAAATGGCAAATCTTTCCAGCAAGAGCGCATCCTTTATCAAATCCATAAGTTCCCTTGATCACCGCACATTACCCGCGTATCTTGATTCTAAAATAAGCCTACAGGACAAGAGGTCCTTGGCAGAGATCCGACTCCAGAGCCGGTACCTTGCCTTCGACGGCAAATTTATAAGCCTTAACCCAGGAGAGTGCTGCCCAGTGTGCAGCAGTGGCTCCCTTGACACAATTTCCCACCTTCTTTTAACTGCTGCATTCAAAAAATTCCTCACTCAAGGCGCTTCTCAGTGATGGCCCAGAATCCATGGACGAAGAGCTGTATCGCATGACATCGCATCCGTCGACCTCATTCACGACATCGCTGCGGCATTCAGGAATTGCTGCCATCAACGCAAATTTGCAATGGGATTTCAAAAAGACATCTAACCACCTACATCCGACGTTACTTATAAACACAATGACATCTAAATTCATCTTTCATTCTTGTCTTTACTTCCATGAATTAACTCTCTTGAACACTACTCTCATTTCTTAACTCTTAATTCTTAAAATAGAAACTTATTTTCATTTTCATTTAAATTTGCTTTTAAGTCTCACTATACTCTACAACTAATTAAAATTGTATTATTTCTAGAAGCTGTAAACTCCCGCAAAATGTGCTACGCCACTGTTGCAGCTCCTTCTTTCTCTGGGACTTTACACCCACGCAGGGAAATTTGACATCTTGGCGAAAGTAACGCCGACCGGAGTGGCCTCCTTTTTAGCGGAGGTCAAAGAGCTATTCGGATCCGGGACAAATTTCGCTCAGCAATATGGGTACAGCTATAAAGACGTTTACAATAACCAGCTTTTATTTCAAGCTATGAACGCGTTCACTAATGATCGACAACGGGAGGACCTGCTTCACCAAATCACCTAAATGACCTCAGACCTAGAAGCCGAAAGATTCTACTTTCTCTTAATTTGCCCGCTACTGGTCATTATCGCCCTGTCGATGGTGACACTTACCGTCTTCAAAATCAAAGATGAAATGTCTCAATACGCGCAAAGAAAAAGGAACGTGCAGTGGCCGATTTCAACAGGGATGCAGAGTTACGTACGATTTCTTCCAGGGTGTAAGGTGCCACAAAGAGGAATAGGGAGTTGCTGTAACCCGCACAACCTTATATTGTTACCTATTTTTGTTCTATTATTTTACTATTTTCTCAATACTGAATGTAAGTTTTAGCATGCTATAGGTTACACTTTACTCTATTCTTATAATTAGTCCAACTTTCTCTTCCAAAAACAAACAAAAGTCGGGATTCTTCTCCAAATTTGAATTTTGTATCTTTTATTCTGTATTAACTTCTCCTCAAGGGTACCATAGGCTACGTGCCTGTAGGGGACCATAACGCAATAAAAAAAACAGAGTCTGGAGCTGCACAGGCGCAAGCTGTAATTGCCAGCTGTTGCCGCAATGTCAAACATCATTGTTTCAATGTGGTCGCCTCAAGGCAAAGTCGGATTTGATGGCGCAAAACGAGGCTTCAAACCCTTCAATTACTTGGAATCATATAAACCGATAGCACGCACTCAGAAATGGGATGCAGATGCTAAACTAACACACTTTCCTTTTTGTTTGAATAAAAAATGAAAAAAACGTGGCTTTTTAACATAAAAACAAATTAAGAGAGGCACCCAACTAATATTATCACGCAAGGCATTTATATCCTATGCAATGGAGGGATGTAAAAGAAGCTTTTCGCGTATACTTTAAGTGGAAGATAACAGAAGAGGAGTTAGAGTATAAATTCCCCCCAAAGAAAACATAATTCCAAGAAAACCGTGTATTGTATTATCCACGAAGGAACCATAATCTGTGAAAAGAAAAGGGGAAACTTCCTTCTTTGAGGCTTAGCTCCAGAGGACAGTCAGGAACTTTTCTATCGACAACCGCGGACAACGGCGGAGGACGAAAAATTCCTAATTCAAAAAGAAAACTTGACTGCATGATGAGACGGAAGAAGTTAGAGGTTTCCAAGTTAAAAGGTAGGAGTTATAGCATGACGTTGGTCAATGATGAACTAGAACAACCACAGGCACAAAAACATTCACCACAAGTCAGAGGAAATCAATATCAAATCAATCACCCAGCAGAAGGAAATTTGGTAAAGCAGGGATAGGATTTTCTAAAGGACAACCAAGTGCTAGGGAAGATACAAAACCCCCACAGTATAACTCCGCTACTTGAAACCAAGGGTTCCAAGGAAGTCAAACACGCTATCCGGGATTCAGAACTCAACAAGCAGTTGTATGCTATGATTGCATAGGTAACCATTATATTGCAACTTTCCAGAACAATACAAAAACCCCTGACAAGAAAAACGTAAAATTCTCGGGAAACTCTGAAAGAAATCGGTAAGAAAGGCTGATGTCAAAAACAACCCCTTCTGACCCTTCAAATGACAAATCGGCAATAATGTATTCAATGTTAACATATAGATTTTTACTACAAGGAGACCAACATCCTGTTGCAGGCAACCTAAGAGGCAATGACAATTTTTTGTTAATTCCAATTCTAAGTTGCAAAAAATTCTCTAAATGACACAAGATCCTGTATAAGTGTAATTCGTAGCAATAACATTTTTGAAGATTAGGTTGTTCCGTTAGAGTCAGCCAATGAGACAAAAATTTCACTGTTAGGACAAGTATTTAGACAAGTGACTTTTGCTACATCAGGTATATAAGTTTTGTAACACACAACTTTTACGTGGTAGATCATAGCGTTTACGACATCGTAGTCGGTAACAATTTTTATACAGCTCATGCATTAGAATTGAAATATACGGAACCATCGCTATAGGATGGAATTTTTAAGCATAAATGAATGGATAAACCAAGAACATTTTGTGTCCTTTCAACATTTGCGTTGGGGCTAGATATGAACGAGTGTGAGGCTGCAAAATTAACCAACAAGCACACACCTTCTACCCCTAAGGTATTAACAGTAGATGAAGTGATTCTCAGTTCCTATTCATTACATACAATTATTACATATTTCATTTAGTTCATATCATTCCAACATGCCAATTCCAGTTATGTAGAGTTACGTCCGAGGGTAAATGTATGTAACGTTTCTCGAGTACTAACTAAGGAGGTAGACTCAATGCATATGATAAGGCAGATGCGCATCCAATCCACCCACGAAAACATTAACAAAATCAATATAAATAAGGACTTAGGCACAGATGAACGATCCAAAATTTGAGATCTAATTCTTATAGAGACACATTTGTTAGTTGTTCAGTTAGGGAAGGCAAAAGATGTCCACTTTTGCACTGAGACGGGAGACTCTCAACATGTGGGTTGCCCTCTATATAAGAAATCACCGAGAAAGTTGTTAAAAAAGAGCAGGTCAAAGATTTATTGGACGCAGGTATTATGCGGGACTTTTAGAAGTTAACATTTTTAGAAGATAATATAGTTATTGCAAGACTGGCGCAGGTTGACTTACACCTAGACCTACACCTAGACAAAGCAGAAACATGGACCACTTTGGTTAACCCAAAAGGAATTAATCTATATTCTGTATTATTACTAAAAATTGACCAATCTCTAGGAACATATGATTCAAAGGACAAATAAAGCATAATATACCCTCATGTTTGGGACAATTCCAAACGACTGGCCCGACAAATTCAACTCGGAAAAAATTTACCTAATCCTTCCGCCATCTTATGATTGGAAAAAAGAAACTTACATGACAGAATAAAATTAACACGAAACAATGGCGTGTAACGAGTCAAAGATTGAATCCAGTAGCTCAGACTTTTTGGACATTGGCCTTTTTTGGAGATGCTTTTCCAGCACATCTGAGCAGTGGGGTACCTCCCAAACTTTCCAAAAGCTTAGTACTAACTGTGGAAGAAACTGTGGAAACTGTGTGGACCATGTCTGAAAGGAACAGCTGAGGTGCGGTTTCATAATTTAACAAAAAAGCGAGCAACAAACAATCAGTGTTAATTGACTTTCCGATGATCAGCCGAGCAAAAAGTAATGAACAAGAAACAAAGGCTGAAATAATCAGCAGTCGAATATACGTACGGCAGGACAAACCTTATACGTAAATTGGACCCCAACATGCCAGAGGTTAAAATTGAGCTCTCGAAATTTAGACAAACTAACATTACACAAATTAGCCGAGTTTATAGAAGCAATGAGGTCAATTGAAGAAAAAACTTTGATGATCAAAACGATGCACCAAAAGGAGATCTAAATAATGACAAAACCAACTACTAATATGTCCAATCTACAATTTACCTTTGTAACAAATTTGTGCAAATTGTTGACAAGTAGAAAATATGATGCTGGAGCAATCAGAAACAATGAAGGAGAACAATCGATATGGTAAACCAAAATACAGTTAAAGAATCCAAACATAATGGAACAGAATTTATCAGCTGTTACCTATGATATTTTAACCGTAGATTTGGGTACATACACCAACCAACATACAACAAGAGTTTGGAAAAATTTAAAACCATTCACTCCTTAGGGACGAGGTCTTGGAGGAGCACGAGGACAAGGAAAGTTATGCTTTAGATGCGGCTTATTGTGGAATCAAATAGCTCATCCTCCAAGTTATGGAAATTGTTACAGTTGTAATGAAGCAAGGGATTAGCAGTTTATTGTCCCATAAATTGACAACAAATACCAAATCAATAGTTCTTGTTCGTGCTAATTTGCACTTTTCAGGAATCTAGAGAGTGATAGACATGAAGTGATCTTGTGGGCTTTAACTTTAACGTTACATCATGGTCATGTCCTCTAATCTCTAGTTTTTTATCTTTGGCAAATTATCACTTCTAAGTGTCAGGATCAAGGCCCTGAACTCATTGAACACACATCTTCCTTTCATTTTCTAATTCTAATCACCAGATCCAATTTGCATTTCTTAGAGCTAACAACTATCTCTAACTCTAAGCCTCATTGCAAAATAAACCAAAATTAGCGATTGTGGCTTGGGAGTTGGCATCTCAATTTTTGGAAAAGGGCTTAACCCAGGGAATTCAGTATATTCTCAAACAGTTCTGTATGATCAGAAAGTGGCGGGACATTGACCAAGAATGCCGACAGCGACAACAAGCCCATGTTTATGTATAAGTATAACAGCAATAAGTATATAGTTTAAAACTGTCTATGTAAATATTGTAATTTTGAGAATTGTACGGAAATCAATACCAATCCAGCTACAAATTAAGTGATATGCAAGCCGAGACAATTTCTTTTTACAATTTTTTTTGAATGACAGCTGAAGCAATGACAAATTGGAAACACACTTGTGTTTCTAAGGTGGTACCTAATATATGAAAATAATTGTTCTTACCTTCTAGACCAGTCGGAAGTTATAGATTGGTTATGGTCCAGTATTTTTATTTACATTTGATCCTTTTGTTAAGAAAGAATAAGGTTCCGGGTCCAATGAAAAATGACAGAATGATTGACCTTTGATGTCGCATTTTGATGATTCGCCTTGTTGACCAGTTCTACCTTCTATCTATCTGTCTGTCTCACCACGTCGAATGACGCGGTGAAGTCTATCCGCAAAAACCAAATTACTCGAATATTAACAACTTTGGTGAGGTGTATGTTTATTAATAGATGAAACTCCCTACTCCAGTGACAGAATCCTCGCCGTGTTGAGGAGGGACCCCCGTACTGGGACTGCAACTTTACACCCTACTGGATTACTTCAGACCATCACTATCCTGAATGTTTAAAATCACTTTGATTGAACTTCTATTTATTTGTAACTCTAGGGAGGCAATGGTCCACCTTCAGCAGGTCATTGTTCAAGGTCAGGAATAGGTGGCCATTTTTACAATTCTAGTGAAAGTCGCCCACCCGCAGTTATCAATGAGTGGTTAAGGGTGAAGCACGAGACAAGATTATATGAAAGTGTAATACGCAACTTGTATACGGAAATCCGTCACAGATAAAAATTTTTTTTTACAATTCCAAACTAATTTAATATTCTTTTCATTATCATATTACATTTGTGTGTTTTAGTTTCACATTTTTATGGCGCTCAATCAATATAGGTAATGAACGCACAAGAAATTGGTTTGCTTCAAAGCCACCACGCAGCAGAAGTTCAGGAACTGAAGGCTGTAAACACAACCTCCTAGGAATCGCTCGACATTGTTGAGCTGGCGTTAAGGGAATTTAATGGACAATAGACCGTCGACATCAAGACGTTTTTATTGCCGGTAGGCAATGCTGTCATGTAGTTTAGGATGGGGCGACGGAGGAGCTGAAATAGGATCTGAGGACGGATGCCCCCCGGATGGGGAATGTGGAAAGAAATATCCAAACGGTGAAATATATAGTGGTGGAGTCACCGGAAACTGATGCTGCAACTGGGAAGGAGTCAACGGCAATAGAGGAACCTACTCGTGGAGGAAGCAGTGACCCTGTCGGAACACGCCCTCGCCCGCTAGGAAGACTGGCCGAAAGCAAAAAAATTGTCCAGATAAGGATGACACGTCAGGGTCAGAGTGCGCCCTTTTAAACTTGACTTCTCCAAAGGTACAGTCGGCAAGTAACTGTTCTAAAGAGTAACAGAACCACAGGCGTTAGATTTCTCAGCTGCAAGATTCCCCGTCTCAACGAGGAGGACGAAGATAAGCCACTCAACATTTCCAAGCGCTGAGTTTTGAAAAAAAAAAGAATTCCATGTAGTTTTGTTTTGTAAGAAAATAAATCACTCGTTGTTGTAGAAAAAGAGGTTTTGTTTAATTTTTTTAAAAAAAATAACGAGTTGGGAGGCAAATTTCATTGATTGGAGTGACTTACTTTAGTTTTATTTGAAATAAAAGCAAAATACTTATATGTGTTTTATACTTATTTTTATTTTTATACGTATTAATAAGTAGTGTATACATCGAATTCAACATGGAAACTGGATAGGAAAATAGAAAAGTATATGAGTTATTGCCATTAGAGGTAAGTCAATGCGTGTAAGCGTATTGTGCATACACATATGCGCATTTTGCATGCGTATAAGGACGACATTTTATTGGAAATCGAATTGAAGGAATTTCGTTTAAATTGTACTATAGTCCTCTCTAATGAAGTCACCAAATTCGAAAACTACTAAAAGCAGTAAATCAATTATGTTCTTAGTTTAAACACATCGAAACGCTTCGCATACCTTGTAGAATGAGGTTGGTTGTGCCGTCTGAAGCATGTCTCAAACATTATCAAAGTGCAATAAATTTCCGCCCAAGGAAATGGGCGGAAATTTGGCGTCCAAGACTATATAAATTGTAACAAGAGATAAAATCAAGAAATAAAATTGACCTATTCTCTCCTACAACCATGGTTAAAGGAGAAACAAAATATCGAAAATATGGGAAAGGCTTCTCATCACAAGCTTTTTGTCGGATATTAGCAGAGATATAACTAGCACACTATTTTCCTTATTAAAATCTGGGAAGCTGATGGCTTTGATAATAGAAAGAAAAACGTTTTGTTATTCACGGCAAAAAACTCATTGCAGAGCAGAATTGTCGTCGGTATTAGCAGAAGCAAAAGCTTTCATTGGTGTACATTAGGTCCGTTTATAACAAAATTGGAGAATTACACAGTCTTCGACCTGAACTACAATAGTAGAAGGACGCTAAGCGATGTGAGGACCCCATTTCCCTACAGACTAATTTCTGAACTCAATTACTATTTGTTTGGTTGATCGTTTGTTTGTTTTCGAAAACCACTGTATATTGAATCCGCAATTGCTGCATTGCATTATTAAGACAGCTGCTAACATTGTACATGCTTGTTGCTAAAGAACATATGGGTTTTCAAAATCCTCAAAATTTCAATTCAAAAAATTTTTCAGATTTTTTTTGTGTTTTTAGATTTATTGAGTAGTCATCTAAATAGAGAAAAAATTATTGAAACGATCATCTGCAAACCAAATCTTCAAGAGTTAAGGCCCAGTGGGCCTTCAATTCTATAGCCAAATGCCCTCTAGAATCAGAATCTAGTTTGGATCCAAAAAAATTAGTTAAAAAAAGCTTTGTGTATTATTGGCTGAAATGGTTTAATTTTGGCTACCGGGTTTACATCAAACAAATATCTCCTAAATTCAATCCTGTTTGATCATTGTACGATTATGCATGCACAAGCGCTAGTGCAAGAAATTGTTGCAATATGCTATTCTACTGATCTATATCATATGCCATGCTCAGCGGAGCTATACTTTTAGCTGCCACAAATGTAATTTTAAACCTGCTCATTGCAAAGCCCTTTACAATGGAGTAAGGTTATAAACTTGCTACTTTTTTTGCTTATTAAAAATATAACTCCCTCGCTAAGGGCTGCAGAAAACACCGGGATTTGGCTAGGCTTTGGTACTTAGGGTGATGCAGGTTGCTAATAAATTAGTTTTAATTAATTTGCTTATTAAGCACTTGAAATAAAAACCTGGTATTGAGTGACAGCCGTTTCTACAATCGATCTTCGACCTTCACAAAATCATGGTCACAACGCACCTTCAAGACGCACATGGAATAGATGACTTTTTGGTGACTTCGGTTGTGTTTACCCTTGTGCTTCTGGAGAAAAGAACTAAAATTGCTTGTCTTCTGTTGCACATTTGAGGGCTTCTGATTGGTCTGCGAAATGTTGCTCTTCATTTTAGCGACATTCCGGTTCCTCTTCGTTCATCACTTGTGATGAGTTAGTTATGTGCCCACACTTCCTGGAGACGAAAGTTACAGGTTTTTGTTGCGTTACCAATGTGAAACCAGTGGTGATGTCTGAACTGAAATTTGAAAAGTACCGCTCAAGCTTAAAAATAACGGTTTTTGTAACGTGTCAATCATGTGTTAGCTTACATACTCCTCAGTTTTAGGATATATTATAAAAGGTTTAAAATTAAGACTTGTGTTTCGATTTTTAAATTTTACAAAACGTGGAATTGAAAATTGACATAAAAGGCAATGATGCGCCTGTCAACTGTGTCTTTTACATGTACTTGTTTGGAAACAGTCAATAGACAGCACTTAGATATGAAATTGTTTTTGTAGTCAAAACTACGTCACAAATTTTTGCTGAACTGTACAACATAAACTATTTTACAAATTACCAAAAATTAGGATTTCGTTTTCGCTGTTTTTTTGAAGTTATTGTAGAGTTTTAAATTAATTAAATTAACATATTTATTGTGTGGTAACATTACTATTACGTTTTTTAACTTTCATAAATGTTCAGTCTCTGATTTTTGTACAGAACTTGAACATATAGAATGAAAGCATATTAAAACTCAAACAATAAACAATTGGCCTCATTGTACTTTAAGTATCACCTTTGTTGACTTGTATAAGGTTATGTTTCCAATTAAGCTGAACATGCGAACTTCGTTTCCTTAACTGGACCCAAGATGTGAGTGTCGTGTGTATATGTCGTGTAGCCATATGCTAGCGTAGTTCAAGATTGCATGTATCTTGAAAATTCTTAGGCACATCTGGAATCTCATTTCCGTTTGTGTTGATTCTGTACAAAATATATCAACCACACATAAGTATATTGTGCATATGTACAATATTATACCTAAATTAGTAATTATAAGCTTGAAGTAAGTAAAGTGAGCCATACCCCACGTGTTGTTGGAGTTATCGGAAATTTTCCACAACATTTTTGAACATATGAATGATACACTGTAAATGAATTATAATACAATGTGCGTGATATTGCTTAAACTCTAGTTACTCGCTAAGAAGTTATAAATACCTAATAGTCGACTGGACTTATATTTTGTGAACACAAATCAATGAAGATTAGTTACTTCACCCAGTCTGAAAACAATTTACTTCATTCACATTACCTTACAGGTTGTTAATTTTAACTGCAACTACCACAGAATTTGGTAGCTCAACCTGAACAAGTTTTTTCTCCCACACAAATTTTTTTTCTCACATTCAGCACAGATGCTCGTCATACAATTCAAGGTCGTCAACTCTTTCTCCTTCATCCTATAAATGCAAACAGACGGCTTAAATCAAATGAAAATATTTAATCAACAGTGGGCATCATAGTTTAGCTCATTTAGTGTGTTTCACTACTTCATGAGTTAATTCCAAGACCTTTTGTTATAAATTCGTCAAAAAAAGCCTGCTCCAAAATTAATATTAAGATACAGAATAAATAAAAATGGCCATAGAGAACGGCAATTTATATGGCGAAATCTAATTATATTTAATTTAAATAAACAAAATTTTAATAAATAAAACTATACGTACTTCAAATTGTAATTGTTAAAACTGTAAGCAAACCTTTCTTAATTGTGTTAGCAAATATGAATTAATGACTGGGTCATCAAATTACCTAATTTCTGAAAAAGGGACACTTCTACTACTACTACTACACCTCTACTACACATTACTAAAAATTGACATCATGAAACTAATATTGAATCGACTATTAATTGACTTTTCAGCGCTTAGTTTTGATATTTGAAATAATTTTTTTAACTTCAGAATGTTGGTGCAAATTTAAATTCTTGTTCAACTCCTTTCTATTTTCAATTTACTAACTTCTTTAAAAAAGTCATGCCTTGTAGAAGTCCGACATATACGAAAATTATTTCGTAAAATTTCCAAGGTTCCGCTAAACAAAAATTATGTATTGTGAAATGTTCAAACAATCGTTTGTTTGTTTTATAGTATATTAGTTAATTAATGCCGTTTTAGCAAGTTTTGAATTTGTTTGAAACAATTTAAGTTTACTTTACACACCTTTTGTGGACGCATTTTGACTAGAAGTTTTCCCATGCATGTTGAACCACTTTTTTTCCTTAGTTGTTTGAACATAGCAATTGTAGAGGCATGCTCGGGGCTTGTTATTAACTGTCAGCATACCGTACTTGCGAAGGCATTTTAAGCACTCTAAACTCAAACTAATTGCAAAAAATCGTAGTAACAAAATTAACAAAACAGAATCGTGTAGATTTAAATGGAACGCTAATCTTTGGTACTTGAAGCCGACTCAAAATAGTTACTACACAAAATTTTATTTCTTTTGTCAAACAATTATAATATTTCACATAATTTGCAGTCTCCCAAACTCATTCACATTCAAGTAAGATCAAATAACAAATAATTAGTAAATTTGTTATAGCTCCAGCGATCAAATATATTATACATAAACATCTATGTAAACATCTATCAGGTTTTTGCCTTGACTGGCGGAAACAGGTAACTAAATGTTGCGTTTTTGGTGTCTTTCTTGCGACAGGATTGTTTAGCTAGTTATCATTGCAATTTATTTTTATTAGAATTAATTTATTTTATTCAGTAACTGTAATGCAGTTTCCATTTTTACATCATGAAAGCACCCACAATAAGTGGTCTTACACCTACAAGATAATAATTTAAACATGAATTTCTTACAATTAGTCACAGCATCAAAGCAATAATCAGTTGACAATTTGTTTTAAAGTTTGTGTCTTAACCTATAGCATCACCCATAGCATAGCTTAACGTATAACATAACCTATGCTTAACCCATATCTTAACTTATTCTCAACCTATAGCTTAACCCATAGCTTAAACTAGATCTTAACTGCAATTAAAATTCCAATAATTCCAATGTAAAACCCCTTTGCCAACATGAAGAGTTAACCGCTATTTTAACCCAACTGGAAAACACCTATGTTTACCCGTGTTATGTTAATACAGCTAAAAATAAACAAATACTATACTCTGATACAAGCCGGTGTGCGCCTTGTTGTGCTGACATTTCATTAGTCTTGTAAAAATAATAATTTCCAAATTCGAAAAACTTATCATTCATTTTTGATTTTGACTGAGTTTGCTTGTTTGGGATACGATATCCAACAAAGTGTGCAAGTAAAAGTAAAATTCGTAAAACAGAGATCCAACTGTATCTGATTCGGAAAAACTGATTGAAAAAACTTCAAAAGTAATTATTCCTTTTTAATTCATCTGCAAGTTAGCAAATTTTAAAAACAACTGATTCATCGATTTACTAACGTATGACGAGGTAAACGTCTTCTTGAAATTTTTATAACAGAAGCAATGTACTTTTTATTGGGAAAAATTTTGTTTTCAAAATTGACTTCAAAATTAACTCAATTTCAATTCAAGAAGTGAAGTTACGATGATTTAATTGAGACAACAATTGTGAAGACTTGTAAGTAACTATAATTTATATTATTTGGGTTCTTGAGGTGAAATTTTGCATCATGTTTTTAAAAAAATATTAATAATTTTATGAACATACCCATAAAAGCTGCACATAAACATATACTTTTATTACATATTTCACTTAATTTTATTATATATAATAATTATACTAAGTAATACTTTATAAAAATGGCGCTTTGCTAAATAAATTTAAAATATACTTATACACCAATGAAAGCTAATTCGAATTATGGAAATGGCATTTGGCCGATTTTCATGCAAACTTCAAAACTTTTATTGGCTCTAATAACTTCAAATTTGACGCAATTTTATATTCTTCACACTAAAATGTTTAATTGTAGCAACTTGATACGCGTTTGCCAAAATTGAAATCTTTTTATTCACGGATCGCTTCTTTCGTTATGAAGAGAAAATAATCGGAAATGTTGTAATTTGTTTCCCTTCTTTATCTTGGTTTTATTTAATTTAGTTAAGCTCACTGCACAGACTTTCCAGCACCGGATTGGACACTTTTAGTGTAAAACAAAACGCAAAAAGCAGAAATCCAAATTTCATAAAAATTTCACAAAAAAATGTTGTGAGCACAAATAAACGATAAACGATTAACATCATAATATACATTTCGAAGATTTGAGAAAACTGTCACACGTATTGCAACAAGTATTAGGTTTGGAAGGGTTATAATTAAATAAGAAATGTCAAGTATTGCAATTACTTTAAATATAACTATCATTGACCTAAACGAAAATAGCGATAACATTGTTCCGAAGTTTTACCACAACGCAAAGGCAAAAAATGAGTGCACTCATATTCTGTACCAAATTCTGCGGTAAAGCGCATTAACCAGCACAATTTGCAAAATACTTTTTGCCAAACTGAGCAAACCAGTAAAAGATTGTTGCAAGAAAGGTAATTTTATGTAATAACACGCATACTATAAACGTGAATTATTTTTTATTTTTACATTAGGAAAATTCGTTTTGTGTCCAATTTGTGACGACGATTTGTTTACGGACGCATCTACTCCTGGACACTACCCTATAGTCATGCATTTTACAAGTACATGTTTACATGTTTGTTCTATTTATTTCTCCTATTTGCCTACCTTCATCGGCAAAACAAAACTGCAAAGCGGTGCTGTAAGTTTGTAGAAAAATCATAATTTTTTAAAAATATAAAATATCATTTTATAGTAATTTGGAGAACAAGCATTCCATCTTGAAATCACATAAAAAATGTCTTACTCATCCCCATCTTGTCTTTGGATGGGGATGCACGGAGGAGGAGCACAAAATGGCCTTAAATTTTGGTAATCAAGGCAATCGGTCAAATAATTTTCTGACAGCCTTACTTGCCAGCCTATAGCGCAGGAAGTTCCTAGTAGAAGCAATTGGTGCTATATAAACAAGAGCCTCATACACGTCGTCGTGCTACTCGTCAAAAACTCATATCTTCAGTGGTATCGGCTTAGCAATATTTTTTTTGTAAATTTTATCTCAAGTACAGCACAAAATAACAAAGCGCAAGGAACTGACTCAAAGCATATAATATCTCGAATACTTTTCCTGCAGTGTGCGTTCTAGGTGCACTGACCGAACCTAAGCAAAAGAAATCCAAAACTAACTCCATTGTTTGAAATTTGTTAATAACCTTCTTAACTTCATTTTTGTTTAATACAACTATTAAACTAGTAAACTACTTGTGTTATACATTAGTAGTTTAATTTATTGGATATTAAATCCCGTTCCATAGACGAAAGCCACAGGGAACAGGAAAATAAATTCAATTCAATATTCAAACTTAACATTTTAAAATAATTAAAAAAAAGTGTGTTTCATTTAAAAAGTCACATTTTATGTTTAGCAAGCACTTTTTTAAGATTAAACACCCGGCAAGCTCAATGCCAACTCCAAAAGAAATAAGTTTTTAGAAATGTTTGTAGGAGCTATGTCACCTATGCTATGCTTTTACCCATTACCCAGCAGTGACCCCTTAATGTCATAACCCATGAATAGCCCCAATTAGTCTTGTCACAGAGGCAACTAGCATAGCTACATGCTGTAGCATTAAAGTCAAACATCAGTTCTTAATTGAGGCTTTGATAAATCATTGCGGTAGATTAGAGCTAAACAAAAGCTCATTAGTGAAGCAGGTAAAAATACCGGGAGCTACTCAGCACTAAGGTATCTTGTATTTCAGTAGCCTAAGAAGCACTTTCAAAGTAATAAAGCATAGAGTAAGGAAGACCCTTTTCTGACCTTTATTGACATGGACCAGGGGACAGGGAGTACTGCCGTTTGACAGCCTCATGGCCTTGAAGTGCAAAAAGACTATATTAATCTTAATAAACAAAAAAGTAACAAATGTTGTTAAAATTTGCATAAAAAACCATGAAGGTAACTGCTTTTGCAACTACTGTGTAGCGTTGCGGGCCTCACCCGCTCTTACATAACACAGTCCTTGATATATTTGCCCAAGTTGGTCATTATTGGGTACATCCTGGTCACATCTAATGCGAAGTTATTCAATGTATGGGAGACACGAAAGAAATAAAGTCAATGGTTCCAGTACTATTGCTTGTTTGCATCAACATACGCGCCGCATTAGGTAAGTAGTTGCGTTAATTAAATCCAACTAGTCTTAGCATTTTCCTAGTAAAAATATAAAAGTGAAGTGAAAATTTACTCACGCATTTAAAAATGTAGAGGTACAACATCAGTGCTTCACCGTACCCAGTTCATTCACTTCTGAGTATTCAAGTATACGAAACAAGGCGGAACAAAATAAGCTACACTTGGTTCCCGTTCTTACTGCTGCGCTGACGCAAGCAATATCATCCTACTTAACATTGTTTTGTACATAAAGACTGAAAACAAACACAGTTTGAGTCTACTACATGCCGGTTGGGCTGAAACTAGAGCGGAATACATTTTTTCGCAATTTTTGTAACCAATGCAGAGGTGTTTGGAAACTAGATTCGTACTAATTGTCTTTGTTTAACCAACTTTGCAGCTCAAATCAACATTTTTGCCTTGTTCATGGATTTATAAATGACTTTGCAGATGCGTTATTACACAAAGCTGAGGATGAGCGTTATGACATTTGGAACAAAATGAATTGAAAATTTGCTACCAAAGATTACAAAAGTTGTATATAATAAAGTGAAGTCACAATCTTAAAACTATCCTAACATCAAATTTAGCCTAATTGAACTTTATTTTCAACAAGTTTTTGTTGAATTGGTTACTTGGGGAGGGTAAATTAATTATACCGGTTATACCTACTCTCCTGGTAGTGAAGACTACGCAGAAATTGCGCAGTTATTGGAAACGATAACTTGAAAATATTTGCGCAAACTTTAGTACACGATCCTGATTTTATACAACTTTTAGAAGACACGTACGGTGCTGAATCAGAGGAACAAATATTGGAAACAACAAATACGCTAAACGGAGCAGTAAAATTGGCTCTAGATTTTTTATTTGAAGCTACAAGCTGCTTTTCAACAATTAAAATCGATTTTGATAAGAAGTCAATTACATTTGTTGAAGTGTTTGAGGACACTCTTTAAGAAATCATCCTGGTATGAGAACCGAGTGGTGGCGACGAGAGACCACTAGCAGAACAAAGTGGCGTAGAAGAAAGACCAGAGATTCCAGAGACAATAGACATTGTAGAGGCAGAAATGCCGACACCAGTGGCAACGCCAGCGACAAAGCAGGCGGCTACATTAATTTTACCAGCAGATAAGCGACCAGTTCTCAACCGCATGTAGGCAAAGGTCTCCTACAGGACCCTTCGCTTCGTATGGGATTGTCGCGGCTTCAACCTGAAGATGCGCCTCTGTGTAATCACATTGGAGTTGCAAATGTGCAAATACGAGCTCAAATGGACCGACAAGATGACCGCACGATCCTTCTACCGGGTCGACGGAGCCGAGGTTGACCCGGAAGTGTACTTTGTGAGTAAAAAAGTTCCTTAAAACAACCAACTGTTTCTGGAAATAGCAAGTAAATTATAAAGATAAGTAATGTAATGCACTGAAAGAGCACAAGGTCACTTTTTTTAGAATGATTATAGGTTAACTTTACAGCATACACATTAATTTATGTTTTACTTAATATTATGTTATACTAATATTAGTATGTCACTTACTTATACTATACGATATAATTTAAAAAAAAATTGTGTCAGTTGGGAAGTGTTACATTTGCATGCCCATCTTGCATAGGCACCATTAACAAATTTCAGACGATTAGCCTAATTGGTCTGCCGCAGATAACCTGTACACATATGTGATGTATATGATAATTTATAATGAATGTAATTTAACTTACGTCATTATGGCAAATTAGCATTAGATCACGTAGGCATTTCACAGGTATATGTTTTAGCATTAGAGCTAGAAATTCAATTCTTAATTGAGGTCTAGAATATTTCTTGCGGTTAATTTGAGCTCTGAATTTCTACAGGTATAAATACCTGGACTCTAACTCTTGTAAATTCACTTTTAATTTGACTCTCTTATTAAAGTCTTAATAAAGCAATTGGCTTATAGAAAACATTACACTATATATATACATTATCGGCCTAATAATAACAGTTCTAGCATAGAACACAAGATCCGTACTTTAAACTTTCATATTAATTATATCACGTAGGCATTTTCTTATGTATACAACTGAGCATGGACGCTCAAAACTTGAATGCTAATTGCGGCTAGGATAAATCTTGTGGTGAACTAGGGCTCCATCTCCGGACAGGTATTTATTCCTTAGCTATTTAGCTAGAAAATCATTTAAGCTATACGTATTCAAGCTTAACAGAACTACTAGGACTTGAAGACAAGGAAAAGACTATGAATAGGCCTCCAAGTACCACTCTTCATTCTTATTGGCAATAAAAGCACTTCAGCATCAACTCTGTTTAGGTACGTGTCAATTATTTTTTCCATAACAGAAGGAACCTGGGTCTTTACCCACGGTCTCTCGAGACCATCGACGGTCTCGAGAAAGTAGTCTCTCAGGGTCAATAAGGTTAAATTTTCAGGGTTTAAGGTTGTTTAACATGAGAAAAGGTCAAACCGTTCTGGAACTTGGCCGGGTCGCTGGAAGTTAGAGATAATGAAGGTAACATTTTTGGTGTTCTAAACCATGGTGGCTCAAGTACGGAGAGTCTAGCCCCTTTTTCCTAAAGAAGTTGCTTTTTTTAATTACGTCTCTTACCACGAGAGTTTTTGCAACAAAGTTGAATGGCTCGTTCTAAAGCATGCGACTATAAGTCAGTATGGTGTCGGGAGGGATCGATTACAACCCAAAATGAAGTACTCTCCTTGCTCATGCGTTAAACCTTGGGCATCCACTGTACCGAATACCATGAGGTCCTTGCTTCAGAACACTTAGCCTGAATGGTAGGGCTAGGAAAGAATGGTTCGAAAAAAGAAGGTTAAGGCGAAGGGCGATTTGACTCTTGAGTAAGAAAAACGACTTGCTCAGTATGGGTTTACAAGCTAATTAGTCGACTGCAGTGTCGAAAACGAAGTCTAGATTATGGACACACATTGGGAATGGCTCTAACCGTGTCTAGAACAAGAAAGTTCTTAAACCTTCACATAGCAACGTCTCAGTCAATTGGGCTATTTAAAGATAAGAATAACGTTTGATTCCGAGAATCCACAAGGATAGAGAATCATTTGATGGTAAGGGGCCAAAAATAGTCCACACTTACAGTCCGGATTCTTTCTTTAAATGACAGATTTACTTAGACGTCGAAGAAAACTGGGCCTTCGGGAATGCAACAACAGACACACATTTTTACACCGTGGAATTGCACGAGATTGATCACGCACCAGGATACGCCCACATGCAGTAGTATCCAACATAAATAAATTTTTATCTTGCTAAAAACTTGCCGCCAGAAGCCCAGTGAAACATCCAGACGATTTACAACCTTAATGAAGATGCCAGGACCCACGAAACCAATTTGTTGGATTCCGCACCCTACTGCAAAAGACAAGCTTTGAACATTACAAACAGAGCTTCTCGGAGATTGTGTTCAATAGTGTAATGAGGGCATTTTATAATACGTATAGATTGTACTGGTGTAAGCACAATGAATTAGAGCAAGGAGGTACAGGGTTTCAGAATGCATAGAACTCCAGTGATCTTTTTTCAGGGTTGCGCACCTTTTGAATGCCTCACAGCATTAACAACAAATAAAAATCGGCCTGTGGTTTTCACAGCCTACACGCTGTGTCAGTATCTTGGAAACCCAGCGAGCACCCTCTTGTTCAATTATTCCAACGCATACCTCAATACCCTTAGAAAGTAAAAGATGCCCAATCAACGAATAAGAATTTGAGGAACTTCTGATATAGCACCAAAACTGTTGATTGTGAGCAATTTCGTTTTTGACAGCATTGACATTTTCGATTAATCGGTCAGAATTAATAGAACCGAGTACAAGTACGATACCCCAGGTTCCAGAGCGCGCGACTTTGTTAACCGCCTATGCACCGAATCACATTGTATACGCTAATAGGACTGTATATCAGTACAATTCCAACTAGAAGCTACAGAAGAGCCGGTCACTACAAGGCTATTACGGCGCTGATTGAGGACACAGTATTTGGAATCAAAGGAAAAAATCCGGACGACCAAACTAATGACATTTTGCACCCCCTATCCAATTTAACTGATTCATAAAAAGAGCAGAACAGAAGACTCTCGACAATAGATGTGGAAAAATTTAGAAAATTACCGAGAGTCACAGGAGAGCAACCAGAATTTAGCGGAATTCCAACTTCCACAGCAACAAAAGGTACAGGCGTTAAGACTTCCATGATACAAGAGGCACAACGGACCTCAAAACCGAAAAATATGCCCACTAATTTAGACAAAACCAAACTCATCAACAGCCCTGAAGGTTCATCAGGAGTGGCAAGAACAACTGGTGAAAGTTTGATTTTACCGTAGATTAGTTTCTAACAATATGCCTTGTTAATTATAAAAATTTCAGTTCTTGAATAAATTATGATCACAAGCGCAAAAAAGTTAAAAATCGAAGTGCCGAAATCTTATCCCTTACGGCTTTTACCTTGTTGGAAATTAATGTATACATAGTATCTATTAATTAGTAGAAATAATAATTCGAAACTAAGCAATCTTTAGACTATATACAGCATAATGCAAAATTTAATTTAAGGTTACCACAAAAATTTTGTACCGTAGAATTCATGCAATCTTTTTTTTATTTTTTGGAACTGTTACGACCAAGCACACGATATTACGGGCAACTGCATCGCCAAGTCAGTAACTTATGCAAGCGTCACCCAGTATTGAATTCTTTTAAAATTCTGAGAGTTTTTCCTATTAGCAAATGAAATAAATTCGATGCTCGCGCTGGTACTAAGAAACAAACAACTCCGAGTTGATTAAGGGCTGACTGACGCCGCCAATCTACGGATCAACCATGGAACACGTATATGTAGCAGCTTGCATCAATTATCATGAGGTCCTAACGATCCAAACTCAAATTTCGATTTAAGGAATAGGTGCGTCCTAATCTAAAAATTTTTAATCCTATTATTACTTATTTTCTCGTAGAGAGGATACATATAGAATGACCCGCTTTTGAAAGTTTACGATTTTCTATGTTTTTATTTTTCTAAGCTCCGTATATTTTCGAAAATTAGTTTAAAATATTTGGAAAACTACATCTGATTGCAGTACCCATTATTAATTGAGGAATACATTAGAGACTTGTACACAGAGGGATATTTGAACTCTTCCGGCTCAGGAGGTAACAAAGTATTTTATACGGAATTTTTTGAAAATTTGATCAATGCCGCTTTGAAGGCATATTGATATTGTGGACCATCGTTAAATGCTCAATCCGAATGGGAAACTTATCATTTTAACCAAAAAATATTAATAAAGCCTTCTATATAAATCTTACCCACATATTCTATCTCATGTATTCAAAAATAAAAAAATTCTGGTGGCGGAAATTTGTTGGTTTTAGACAAACTATTGTGATTTTTAGGGCAAATACTTACAGAGAGTAATCGGTTTAGAAGCAAAGTTTCTCTATCAGATGATTGAATGCATTAGAACTTTGTGACACAATAGACTCTCAACAAAAAAACTAAGAGATAATGCGAAAATGTAAATAGTGTTGATATATAATTAAAGGATAAGGATTTACGGCTTTGCTTGTTACAGTTGCACTTACCTAACTGTAACAAAAGTTTGTCGTGACTTTCTAATTGTAAATCCCGTGAAACGTATGTTTGTATGTACTCCTTACAATTTTCAATGGTATGGAATTTGCGTATGGAATGCTTTCCAGATTTTTGCTGATATTGAATTTTGATGCTCCGTATTGTTCAGTGTCCTTATCCCCACTTCTATCTTCTCCTAGACTAGCAACGCTGTGGGTGAAGTGACTTGTAGGTATTATTTGGGCTGTGCATGCGCAGTTTGTTTCAAAAGATTTCACGGTGCATGAGAGCGCTGCCAAACACGCCCTGCCTTGAATAAAAATTTACCAATATCACTAAATTAAACAATTTCTTGGAAAATTGGCCTAAGCATAAATTAGGGTGGTTAGTGAAATCTGTTTCAAATTTCATGAATACTCTTCGTGAAAACATTCAACGTTTTTAATATACCTG
>JAQFYP010000244.1:0-28334 GCA_034694865.1 Bilobella braunerae | reverse complement strand
GTTCCAGGTCACCTTTATTGGTTAGAGTCTGAGGTCATAGAGGTCAAGGAGAGCTGAGAGGAGTCATGCTTTCACACTTGGTACAAGCGGCACAGTCTCGTGGTTATCACGAGCAACCTTACTTTTTCTTTTGCTAGCGTGTTACACACGGACAGACATGACGAACACATAAGGCCTGGCATTGGCTAAAACACTGGGCAAGGGATGCCACGGATACCCTAAACGGAAAACATAACGTAAAGTTGACTCAAATTCAGGTCAACGCCTGCTCATGCAAGATCGCAGAACTGTCAAACTAACATTAAGGTGGAAACTAATTCTAAAGTCCAATATTTTTATGTAAGCAAAGAATAAATTAGCACAGAGCTAACAGAGTTTATTTCTTACAAGAAATTTAATAATCAAAGTTTTAGCGACAAAAATGCTGGTTGGTAGTGGGCATGCCATAATTAATTATAATAATTTTTTAGTTTCTAAGTGTCTAAGTTTTAGTTCTAAGTTAGTAAGCTAGTTTAGCTCACAATACATAAAATCATCATCATCACAAAATATAATGTAGTTGGTAACAACTTCTTAACTCTGAAGACATATTTTAGTAATCAAACATCTAACACAGAAATCTTATTCCTAGCTGCCTGGGGCATAGAAAATTGAAAAATAAATGCAATCATCATTTTGTTGGTATCGCAATTTGCATTTCAAGTATAAATATGACCCAGAAATTAGTGATGACAAGCTACCCCCTCAGCCCCTCGCGTTTCTTTTTTCCAATACTTAATCAATTAGGTTCAATCGGGTTTTCATTTACACCAATTGATTCAAAATATGTTAAAAAGCAAAAATAGGCATCAATTTTGTAAAATTTGGTTTTCTAAGTTAGGTTAAATAGGTTGAGGGGCTAGAAACGAGGGGCTAACTTTTTGACGATGAGGGGGCAGCTAGTTAGGACCCCAGGAAAATACTTTATTATTTCAGTTTGTATTTTGGAACCGCATTTCCCTTTCTTGCGGTATTTGGGATTTTCCAACAGTAGCTGGTAAATGCCTTTGTGTTGTGTTTGCAAAAAATTCGTTGAAATTGTAGGAGCAGGTTTAAAAGTCTAATTAAAATTTCCAAAGCTCATCGAAGGGGGAACGAAATAAATCACTGAATTTTACGCTTAATCCCATAATTTTTTAGATTTAGATTTTGGATTTTAGATACCTAATTTCGAATTCGAAAAAAATAGTTCGAAATAGTTAAAACCTAAAAAACCTAACACTTGAGACAATCCCCAGTCTCCATAATCCTAAGATTGTATTTAGAATGATCGACCACAAGTAAACGTAGAATACAAAATACAATAATGAAAACAGCGATTGCAACAACAAATCAAATTTTTTCTTCGCAACTTCATTATTCAAAAAGGAATTTTATAATAATTGGCAGTGTAGTATTTATAATAATTAACTTTAATAAGTAATTAAAGTATAGCAAATTCCTTCAACTTATTATTTTAATTATTTTCTCTAGAAAACATTTCTTATGAACGGCTATTGCAAACTTTTCTATTTTTGCTTACTTTTTAGGTTAGGTATGATAAGTGTTACAATTTAGCTTAATAGGTATAATACTAAATTTTACCAAACTTTGCAATTATTTTGACTTCAATTTTCTAATTTTGCAAAGCCAATTTACATACTATTCGCAGATGGTAGTTACTTTTGGTTGGAAATTTAGGTTTGGAATTTTTAAGTGATGTCATCAATTTTATCTTAAAATCTGGAGAAAATTACATAATAGTGTCGGGAATATTGATTTATCGAGACTATAATTAAACATAAGTCTCATTTGCAGGAAAGTAGGTTGAATGTCATATAATTTGGAAATTTGAATCCTACAATTACATATCACACTAATACTGTTATTCATAAAACGCAGATATTGTACTAAGGCTTGTACAAACTTAACCATCAAATCACATTGTGCGTGTGGCCGTAATGTTATCAAAATACGAATTTCAATTGTTCTGTAAATTTCTACGTCTTACAACACGATTCGGGCTAGTCGAAATTAAGTTAGCAAGTGATTCAAAGTGCGTAAAAACGCCACAACTCAAACGTCTGCAGCAAATCATAGGAATTTTTTGTATGACAATATATATTTTGAACATAATAGTTGGGTGTATTCGCATTTCCACAACTGAATCAATCACGGTAAAGATGATGATGACATTTTTGATCATCACCACTGGAGGGGTTATAGCATTCCGCCTCACACTAATGGTGTACCACACGGAATTGGTACAATTGATAAATAACATCTTCAAAATTGATAAAATTCTTGGTAATAGTTCTAAATGAGTTTCAGTAAAGTTAACGTTTTTAGCGTTTGCTTTTCATATTAACTAGAATTTAGCCTGGGCGAAGTCAATTCAACGTTTCCAAAAAATACAAGTTCCAAGTCAATTAGAGGAAGTTTATATGCATTTGTAATCAATAATATAATTATTTGCGTCAGCGCAACGGCCTTACAGAATATAGTGCTTAACTATTCCCTCTTTCCAAATTCATTTACACTTGCAATATATGTCATGGGTGCAAGCTTCTACGGCATTGCTTACGACTGCGACATTGTCACAACTGTCGCCTCATTTGTTCCGTCAATTTTGACACTTATTTATTGGCTCAAGAAGGCAAGGTATACATTAGTCCAATTAACGGTTTAATAAAATAATTTTTCAATCTTTCCAGCAGGCTTTTTGAATCCAAATTTTTAATTTTTGTTTAGTTTTGAATTGCCTAAAAATTTGGCAAAAACCGAAATGGATTGTATACGCATTTACCGTACTATGCAACTACTGAATCAGTTACATAATGCTGTCTATGGGTCTATATTTCTGCCGGCATTTAAATTTGGCCTCATACTTTGTATTTGTACGGCCGCATTTTGCATTATACGCTTGCGATCCTCTCTTCACGTTGCAATTTTTATAATATTTCTGTTGCAATTCTTCACATTGGTGGTGGTCATAGGGCCGGGAGCAATGCTAATGTCAACCGTATTTAATATCTCGTCCAAGTTTCATCATAGTATGAAGGAAAGAAGGTTATATCTAATACAGTATAGTCAGGATTTATTTATAGAGAAGACAATAAAGTCAATTCCCGTTCTAAAATGTACTATTGGAGGCTTTTATCATATGGAAGGCGTAAGTGTGCTACTTATAAACTTATGGTTGTAATTATACATACCAAATCGAAATAACTTCTTTATTTTAGAGGGCTAAGCTCACAATGCTGGATAATATTGCGCACGGGATAGCTTTCACACTCATTTCAGTAACATAGTTAGTACCCACCCGTTACTTAATAAGAGAAGTTGGTGAGTCACACATATTTCAAAGAAGAAGCTTGCAGGTTTTGTGGGTCACGGTTATCTTTTTAAGATCTCTTTACTGAACTTCCCACGAGCAACAGAATAAGAACAAATTTCACATGGCCCTACCATTCCTGCTATAACTGCTTCAACACATCACAAAAAAGTTCCATATCTTTATATCCACGGTTGTGAACAAATGTTGCAATAATTATTTTTTGTTTTGAGCATTTCATCGATTTCTAATGCCTAAATAACTACACACATGTTCTTAATACCGTTGACTAATCCTTGTTAAACAAAGTTGCACGTAATTTTACCTTGTCTTACCTATGCGTTACTGGTATTCTAGTTAACACATAATGTGAAAATGCTGAAAAAATGCCATAATATATAAAAGTCAGTATAACAAGTGGAAAAATAATTAAAACTAGCGTTGTAAAGAAAAATTAATTTGAGTCATTTTAAAATGAAAGGTCTTTTTTGGGTGACGATGGTCTGCCTGTGGGATCATCAAAATCGTTTTAACGTTTTGTTACCGCTTCGCACAAAAGCAGTGGGCAAAAACGCTGGGGGCATCAGAACCATCATTTGTGTTACATGCAAAAGTAGGGTTCACCTTGAAAACTTGTTTTGAAGTCATGGGGTCACTTTCGGGGTTACTTAGAAGCTGGGCTACTTTATAAGTAGCACATACTTATGTAAGCCTCATTTTGCATGCTGTCATAAAATGATATCTTCAACTTTTATACCTTTCGTTTGGGGTTAAACAAAATATAATTTGAGCTCGACGGGATATCCGTGAACTCATATCCGGAGGCAAATTTGAGGTTTGTTGTGTAGTTCTTGAGATAATCGTGTCAATCAAACGGATGGACGGACAAACAGAACAAACTTAGAGTTGATATTGTGAGGCTGCACCCAAGGCGCCAGCGAAACTTAGGGACATGGCGGCTCGACGATGGTGTATGCGCTAAACTGGTAGAGACGGGGCACGAAATTTGCTTGTTAAGGTCGATGAACTGCAACGATGGAATGAACAACAGACTAAAATGACGACGACCGCTTATTGGCGACAATAGAGCAACAAAGTCAAGGGGTCATGGCGAGGCTACTGACGGCTGTGGCGATTCCGTGACCATAAGCCACCGACGCCACATTTCTCCAGCACATCTTCCACGGCGCATATCTCCAGGACCGTACCCCAGGATTCCCCTCTCCTCCTCCCAACCCACTCTCCACGGCGTGCTCTAGATCACGCTGGAGAGTGAGTCTGGAAGAGGAGAGCAGTTCTTCACTTGGCTCCCAGGATTCCTTTCAGCAGCATCTCTCCAGGACTTCTCCAGGATCTCCAGCCAAGTCCACGTTCCCTTAACATTAGCCTTAATTCTAATTCCCTAATTCTAATTGTCCTAATATCTACACTAACTACTCTACAAACTACATCTACTATTTACACAACTAAATCCTGGTTCGGTATCCTTAATTAAATTATATTATTTACAATTTAAGGTACAAACGGTAGTTTTGCATTTCATTCTAAATTTGTTGCCAATTTGGCCTTTGCCATTATTTCGTTTGCAGAGGATCGCCCTCCTCAGGCTGCAAGAGGCCGTTAACGTATTACGTAAAAGTTTAATGACAACACAAGAGCCTCGACTAACTAACGTGTATGTTTATTTGTTGGCATGCACCCCAGAACTTAATCTAACAAACTCTTAAACTGAAAAGCAAAGACAAACGTTTGAAATAAAATGTGAACTACAACTATGACTAACTATGGAGTCATGGGCACGGTGTCCTTGAGGTGGTCAACATCGTGACCGTAACAATATTATTACTTGCCTTTTGGCCCACAGCACAACCCAATAAAATTTCTTTGATTGTGTGTCGTATTTTTTTGATAAATTATTTTACAAAAGTATAATGGAACGTTATAAAGGAAAGCATGACTCCTGAACCAGAAACAAATTGTCTTAAAAGTTTACTTACCCCGGTTGGAAAAATGTGGTGTCCTTTACTTTACCATGATGACGGCTCTAGCCGAACAATTCGCCTTCAAGGACTCCAAATAACAACTGGTCACAAATCAAAAAAATCAAGAGTGACTGTGCAAGAAGACCCGAAACCCACACTTTATTAGCAATAAAAACGTAGACAGAGCAATAATCACTGTAGTATGGACATTAATGCAACGTAGTATAGATAAGTAGACAACGAGATTGGTACCGCCCAGAGGCACTTTGTCTTTCGTCTGAAAGCACGTATTTCTCCGAACGATCTGCTAGTGCAGCGTGAAATGCCGATTTTGTTTCGTGTCCATGCGACTATGCGATAGCTCCAGCCATCACAGTTGTCATTTCACAAGTAGGTGAAGTCGGTTATGCTGTGAATACAAAATACCTTTTGAAACAAGGCCTTTTGTGATTTATTTTTTTTATTTATGATACTTAAAGGGTTCCGTTGGGACATCCCATGGATTCCGAAAAGATAATATTTACATTAGAGCAAATTGGTAGAATTAAAAGTTGTAGTATTAGTAAACTGAAAAACTTGGGTTGTTAGTGTTTCAGTTAAAAAGAAAGGATTTGATTTAAAAAAAGTTAAATATAAATATAGTAGTGGGAATCTGTCGAATCCTTAGTCTGAGCCCTCCGCGTCCACACGATTCTGTAGTCTCTTCAATGTCAAATTCTCGAATTTCATTACGGCTTGCTTTTTGGACTCTGCTTCTTTTGTTAACTAGTAGATGAATATTAGTATAGTACTTTGTGGGAATGTACTGTCCGTTCGTTCGACTGTCTGGTCGCGCAATAAATCTCGAACGAATTAACTTTTTCAAATTTGGTTGCAGCTACAAGTATTTCGGTTCAAGAGAGAGGCCAAATTTAAAGATAGTTTGAGGACCCCCTAAATGACCATCAAATCCGAAAATTCGGATTTGTCCGCTTGTCTGCTGGTCTGGGCTGGTCTTGCAAGAAACAAAAAGTGATGATGGTTTCAATGACCAAAGTGACACCAGATACCCTTTGCCCCTTATTGAGATGACCCAACAAAAACCGGTTTTTACTAATTTTTCATAAATCGAAAAGTTATGATGGTTTCAGTGACATAGGTGACCCCACCCTTCAACAATTTTAGGATGACCTTGTAATTGACCCCAACCCGAAAAGGTTTTTTTTTTTTTTCGTTATTTTGCTATTTTTGCATGAAAGTATTTTGGTTGCAGTACAATACGCTACGTAAGTTACCTGAGTTTGCAACGGTTTATTGCTTAGAGAAATAAGAACAAGAATGTTGCGACTTTTCTTCTATGCAACACAAGACAAGACTCATAGTAGAGGAATTGCAATTGCAACTTTGCATTCATTTGTACCGCTTCTAAATTCATCTAGGAAAAATTTTACTATTAAAGAGGAATTTGAACAATTAAAAAAAATTCTCCATACTAACTAAGTAAACCGTTCTAAGCAAGAATCTGCAAAACATCGATCCGAAAATAAAACAAAATCTTGGATTTTTTTGGATTTTTTTATGGAAATTTTTTGGTTTTCAAACCTAAACCAGCACCTATTTCTAACTTAAACTAAACCGAAAATAGACCTAAATATATAATCAATTTCAACAGAAGTTACAAGAAATAGAAAAATTTCCTATGAATTTGGCCAAAAAAATTCACATTTTCAAAAATTCGTAATTGTTTTGTTGTTAATTTTTGCAACAAAATTTTTTCAGGTATCAGCGTCAAAATCCAGTTAGGAACAAAATTTGAAATGTTGAAAAGCCGCTTCGCGGTTTTGGGACATTTGTTCCTTTAGGTTATATATTGTAATTTTCTTTCGTAAATAAATATTACTTAATGTATGTAACAGTTCCTACAGAAGCCATATATTAGCTCCACTGCCACGACGTCAGGCAGAATGCACGAAACGAATGAAAGTTTTATAGTAATCAGGTTTTCTCCAGTTTACGAGCCGATACTACACGAAATTAAAATGACGAATCCGAAGGCTACGTAAATGACAATATACTCGTAAGTTTGCACATGTACTTTAATTTAACAAGACACAAAATACAATAAGAATATACTAAATTAGTTTTGTTGTGAATCTAGCTAAGGAAGGCTGAGAAGGCTCTAAAAGTCCGAAATACTTTTAGCCTAGTATATAATCCGGGGAATAACCAAACGGAAAACAGGTTGCAATTGGACAATTTTAGGGATCTATTCAAAAAATGGTAAGAGTGGCTTTGATTCCAACTGTTTTAAAACTGAACTCAATGATTTTCTAATATATTGATAATAATATATAATAATAATATAAATAATATAATATTTATAATAATAAATATTTATAATAATATATAAATAACGAACGTATATTTATTGGATTTTACTGTACATTTTTTTCAAATGAATAAACAATTCATAATTTATATGCGCATAATGACCAACACTCAGCTTTGGGTTACACCCAAATGAATTTCCTTTTCCAAGTCATAATTGGTATCCGCTCAGAAAATGGACCAAGGTATAGAAATTTTTTATATATAAACTCGTACGGTATACGATATTCGTTTGTACGGTATAAAATCTTAGATACTTAGAATCCTCAGGAATACCTGTGCTTCAACCTCACTTTTATGTATGGTAACTTGAAAATAATTTTTTTTTAATTTAAAAAAAAACGTTAACATTATTTAGGTTACAGAATTGCCAGAAGTTGACAATTGCAAATACATTCGGACTTCGGTTACAATACCAGTCTCACCGCAAAATGTATTCAGTTTTCGTTCGGAGAAATACAACCAGATATAAAAGATCTGGCAAGTTCTACTTGATTAGAAAATAATGCTGAATTTATCACACTTAAAATTTATTTAGACTTCAAAGGGAGAATTTGTGGAAGTAAATTACCTTCAATACTGGAGCAAAATAAACGATAATAACCTTAAGGTGGAATTCTTATTTCAAGGGAAGCTAGATTTCCTCAACTTACTTGCAAAGTTCAATGAAGATATGAGAAGTCATAAGCAAGCATGCATGATTTCTTGTTATTCTGTCGATTTCCTCAAATATATATAAAAAGACACATGCCATAGTTCTGGCAAAAGTATATTCATAACTTTCAATTGCCTCTTATCCACCAATGTTGTCGTTTTTGTGTTATAGGATAGTAAATTCAAATTTAAAAATTCGATTGAGGATACTAGTAAGGAATTAAGTTCATCAAATTTAAAAAAGTTGCCAACTTTGTTAGCTGAAAATATTAGTATGCGAGAAGATATAGTTATGGATACAAACTCTGAAACAGCGTTGCTAAACGCCTGGAAACTACAGAGAGTGAGTTGCAATGTGATTGATCATGTGGTAATTTATGAAAATCGGTATGTTAAATCTATATCAAATATTCAGAAACTTTATTCTAATTAATTAATTAAAGTAATGTATACTTTTGTTTAAACTTTTGTTAAGTTATTAACAATATGGAACTCTTTATAAAACACTACTTTGTTGCATGTGTAAAGTACTTAAACTTAACTTAACATAATTTACTTAAACCAATTTTTTTGATAATTTCTTCAGTATTGATTGATTTTATAATTTATTGCCAAAGAATTTATTTAAATTCCAACAAAACCCAAAATGGGAAATATTTTGTGTAAATAATTAAGATTCAATGGCAAGTTTTGTTTCTTAGATGGATGTTGACTTTGGCAACTTAAGTGTTTCATAGGTTCACATTTATCCAAGATAGATTAGATCAAACATACTGGAGCATACTAAAAGAAACCAGAAGCAAAACATATGGAAGAATGTCTCATCCTAAATTCAGCACGTTGTAGAATCAAGTCAAAATGTAATAAATAAGTTCACTACAAATTTTAACAGTAGCTAATTTGTTTACAATAAAACTAAGGCAAAAGGCCAACACATTGGCAGGCAAAATAAATGGTGAGATTGAAGTCAATTATAGCTATGACGGCGGTGTATTAGTTGTTAAAATAAGTCAAAAAATTAAAACATCCTTCGATGAAGCATTGCTGGAGTCAATGCAGCTTCCAGCCAACTATGATTGGGTTAGTCAAACGTGACAAATAACCTTAAGTTTGAAGCTTAAAAGGTCACAAACGTATTATTTGACTTAATTTACTCATTTAGCATTTATACAGGATGCTAGTTTTCACGATCTAGAAAAAGTATTACGTTACCTATGGATTTGCAGTATCAGGTTTGTTGGTGCACTCTGTCGTGATTTACGAGTTTTATGCCTAAAAACTCTTAAGCTAAGCTAAGGAGAATATATCCTTTGTCTTGGATGCATGATGTGAGTTCTAAAACCGCATTAGCCGTTCAAGCCCGTTTTTTCATACATAATTAAATATTTATTTAGGATTCTGATTTATACTTGCAACATAAGTTTAATCTTTGTTGATACGTGATATTTGATTTTTTTTTCTCATATAATATATAATGTTTTTTTTTCTATAGAATATGCTGTGCTTATTATTGTTAGTAGCAAGAAAAATGAATAATGCTTACTTTAATTTAGACCAGATAATACAATACATTTTCAAGTACATATGCTTATAGTGCATCTTAATTCAAATTTCCTTCAACTTATAATTTAGCACTGCACTGCAAAAAACTACATTGCACTGTACAAGAACAGCAGAAAAAATATTGTTTCCAAGGTTCTAAGTTGAGTATCAAGCCCAGAAGAAAAACCGATTCGGATTGCGAGTATACCAGAAACGGCTTTAAGAACTTTGATGTTGCATGCAGATGCCAAGCTAGAATAGGGAGAAAAGTAAAATATGCACAACGATGTAATTTCCATGAATTTGCAATTCAATACTTAAATACAACTGGATATATTAACATATATATATATTTATTGTGTTGTAGTGGCTGGGCGAGCACTTTCCACGTATAAGGCTATTTGTATTCAGTTGCACCAAATCTACTAAAATGCAGTACAAAATGCTTCGTTAATGAAGTAGCTTATTTGTAAGATTGGATAAAGTTAGAATCAAATTTCTCCTATTTATGAAATTTCATTTGGTAACATGCAGCCGGTACTAATAAAGTTAAAAATAGGTTCTACGAATTTTCTTGAAAATGTATGTAACTCGTGTTTAATAAATATTGCTATGTGTCATATACTGTTATGCAACAAGTTGTTTGGCATCATTCCAGGCCTTATCTTCCAATTTATTCCAATTAAAATCTTTGTGAATACATGTAAAGATTCTCTACCCTGAACATTGTTTCATTCTAAGCGTCCGACTGGAAGGCAAGATCGAATCTTGATTCCTTGTTTTCTTTTCGACTTAAATATTTTTTTATTCAAAATATTTTAATTAGATTTATCAATTTGACAAATTGCTATTGTTTACTTTCTAAGGCCATACCATTTCCAACATTTCATTTACTAATTTAATTGAGTTGCAATTATTATTTTTCCACAAACAGAATTTAATATTATTAACAAAAATTTGTCTCGTTGTCCTTTTTTAAAGCCACGCCAAGTGATTGAAGTCTGTGTAATAGATAGTAAACAATCTGTATAATAGTTCTATAATTGACGCTTTAGGAATTTATGATTTAGGTCCTTCTGAAGGAGAATGAGGAGCAATTATTCTAGCGTATAGCTTATTTTATGCAAAATAATCACAAATGGAAATTCGTATGATTTTAAAAAAAATCAATTAAAATGATCGAAAAGTAACAACTAATTAAGTGCATCATTTGTTTTAAATAAAACAACTTTTGTAATGTAAATACAAGGCAGTATTGAAAAAATTCTTAAAAAATAAAATCAATTTTTCAATTTCTTTAGACTTTGCTCTTTCAGTCAAAAGCAGATCATCGCTTAAAAATTTGAGTTGTTGTATAACTTACCTTTTTTTTTTTACTTTATTTCAACTCGAAGGGTTAAGCACGCCATGATACTGATTCCTTATTATTTTCCATTAAACCAAACAATTCGGTTAGCTAATATTACGGATTAGATATTATCTGTCTCTCAAACACCATGAAAAAGGCAAGGTCGACGATACTTGCTAAAACATATTGTTTTATAAAATATAGATAGTGCTTTTTTAGCCTTATATGTGCCTTACAGTTTTTGTGTAAACGGTTTTTAAATATCAATTAATCGCACATAAGCCAGTATTGAATTGAAAGTGGATTACAAAATTTGGATTGAACCTAAATTGGAATATTTTTCTATCTGCGCGTGCATTGCATTGCCCCGGGTCCTGTTGGCAAAAGATCAAACATGATGAGTATTTTATCAACTTCATTCAATTTAAACGATAAATGAGCTAAAAGAAATTGTTCTATTTTTAATTCAGTTTATTACCGTTAGCTTGTTAGTTTAAGCTCAATTTACGCAATGCTTCACAAAAGTGAATACAACTTATTTTCAAAATTTCTTGCAAAGTTTTCAAAATATAAGTTGACTGAAATCTTGTTCGACAGGCGTTTAATGGAAGCTCGAGTAGACTAAAACAGCATTGTTCCGTTTGCTTCGTTGATGATATACATTTTAAACGTCACACTGTGCTTGGTCCGAATAATGACCACCAATTCTGTAACACCGATTGCTATTTCCTAATTATCACAACTTTTGCTGCCATTTCATTTCGGATTACGCTTATTGTTTTCAAGCAGGAGTTAGCTACACTTGTAAACAATATTCTTACAACTGAAAAAAACGCTAGGTAATTTTTGGTTGCACACTTGAACCACTTTGGCTGAAATAATAAAATGGGGTTGTTACAGGCAATTACTTGGGAAAACCTGATCGTTGCAAATTGGAAATGGAATCAAAACGTTCCAATTTGTATCTTGCCTTTACAAGCACTTTAATCCTGTGTATATTGGCTTCCACTGTTCAAAATGTTATTCTAAATATTGAATTGTTCCCAAATAAATTGGCCGCTACAACATATACTTTAGCAGCATTCTACTATGTCGCTGCTTTCGTATGTGACATGGTTGTTACAATTGGAGTTTTTGTTCCATCAATGATGACGTTGGTGTATTGGGCAAAGAACCCTAGGTAAAGTTGTTACTCTTATAACATCTCAAAAAATACATTTAATCATTATTCAATTAATAATTTCTGCTTTTGTTTTCCTAGCCTAAGTTTTCCATTTACCACATCTATTGCAAATTGCGTTCATCGCACAACACAGCTATATTGTCAACTACATAATTCTGGTTTGGCTCTTACCAATATTCAAGCTAGATATAATTGCGTGTATTTGTGTTACTGCACTTTGTCTAATCCTTCTTCGTCAGTACAAATATACGGCAATATTACTAGTGTTTGCCCTTCAATTGTTTGGCCTTTTGTCCAGGGGCGCTCCTCATGTCTGCAGTGTTTAGTTTTTCGTCAAAGTTTACCCAAAATATGCTAAATAGGCCAGAAGGCATGCAGCAAAGCAAAAAACCCAAGAAGCGGATTCTTAAAGCGTAAGTGTGTATTACTAAAACATAACTTTCAAATGTGTTTTGGTATTAAAAGTTCCAATTGTACTTTGACAAAAAGCTAAATTAACATTGCTGTACAACATTGCTAATGAAATTGCATTTTGCGCTTTTATCAGCACAACATGAAGACTTAATTTTATTCACAATCATTTTCAAGGATCCCAAATTTCAAAAAATTTATTTCATCCAATTCATATGCTTAAAATGATATACTTAACAAATGATTAATAATGTCAACATTTTGAATTAAAAACCATAAGCTATACATTAGCCAAATACTAGTTACTACATGTTAAAATTTCAACATAACACCAAATAAAAAGTAATACGTACAATTAAAAAATTGATCATAAAATGAAGCCAATAAAAAGAAATTCGTCGAACAAATGAAAGTGAAAGCCATGCTAATTCAATATTTGTATACCATAATTCAAATGTTTTTCTAAAATTGTATTTAAGCACACAGCAACCCATCTTTCATGACGTAAAAAAATGTCTGTATGTATGCTTGTAAGAGGGAGCGCACTATCTATGAATTAGGATAATCTCTAACCCCTTTGTGACTACACTTCCAAAAATAGTCAATAAATTGAAATGTTTTGAAATATTAATTTCCAAAATTTGAAGTTTGTTAATTACATAACAAACATATCCAACACAGGAATTCAACATATTGCACCATGGGCAACGACAACGGCAACGGTTTCCGCAGTGGAAACTTTACACCATAAATGACAACCCCCATAACCTGAAGCTGTTTTTCTAAATGTGTGCAGTAAAAACTTGACTAATTGACGTTTTACTACTCATTTATTGTTACTTTTACTTTCTTGTTTCTGCTAAGCTTGTTGTGGCTTGTTCTTAAGACATCACAACTAAAACTGCCATCATCACTGGGCCCAATGTCATATAACAATTCAGAAGCTGTAAAGGGTTGCGCAAAGCTTCGCATTAACTTAGAACACTATAACTTTTATCCTGAGATAATACAAGATATAACTGAGCAATTGTTCCAAAATAGGATTAAACAACTACAGACAGAGTATCGTTGTGACCGTATCGTTAGTTTCTGAACGTAAGTAAATTAAGCATTAACTTACGCAAGCATTAACAGAAAACTAAATGTAAGATATAATATCTTAAAATGGTGATTCTACAAACCTAACTTGAGTTTATAATGAATATTTTGTTTGTAACTAATACAAGTTCGTTCTGTGTATTCAAATACACAGAACGAGTACATAACGTCTAAGAACAGTTTTATTATTAATGCTTTATTTAGAGTCATTTTCAGATTTTTGCGGTTTGCATTATTTGGCAAAATTATTAAATTTTTTCAGGTAATTTCTAGTTCTTAAAAGTTTACAGCTTTGGAAAGTTGATTATTCCCCGGCAAGTTGAAATAACTTATGTCACCTTATAATCTATCATTATAACATTTAGCCTAGAATACGGCGAAGCTTTTGATTCCAAAGAACAGTGTTTCATTGCAGCATTTTGAAGTGAATTATAATTGAACCATGACTGCTAAACACAACGAGGTCAATATTCTTAAACGTCGGGTCCAGCCACTAGAGGATACAGTAATAACTCAAATTAGAAAATTCTAGAAAGTTTTTTTTTTCAGGTTTGCAGCTTTTACCTTTTGACTTATGGTTGAGTCACTGCTGTTAAATATTCCTTCGGTGATTTTTATGAGGGACTCCAAACGTGTTTTATCTTTTATACAATCAAATTCGTAGATTTCCAAAGCAATAGGGCTTGACTTACGAAATAGACGTGTAATGCTTTTCTGTTTCTCGTAACTTTCAATTAAACTCGCCGATTCAGCTTGCTGAAAAAATAAAAACCATGTACAACTGGAAGCCATAATTGATGCATAGTACATACAAAATTTATTGCTTAAAAGAAAAATCGAAATACTGATTAAAATTTTGAATTGCAATTGTAGAATTCTATTACATTTTGAAAATCCTTCGTAATTTTTTTGCATTTAGATGGTGGCACCAGTTGTTTCAGTAATTGTTAGAAAGAAAACTAATTGTGTTTGCTTTTTTCCTATACTTATACCCCATGGTCGTAAATATGGCTTTGAAAAGCATTTAAATTAAAAAGCATCACAATTTTGAAAATTTGAATGTTTTAAATGCGCGGTATGCTTACATTGTAGACCATAGAAAGCTTTTGCGTTTGGCGAGTATTCCGATTTTTATTGATGATTTTGAATAACCTGTGGCTTAGCGATTCATATATTATAACCGATTTCAGAACGGTTCCAGACACGGCGTATCCGTAAGTCACAGAAGTCACCTCCTGGTGACAATATCTTGTTGGCTATCCAAAGGTTTATTCACAAATATGAGCAACTGAGGTCCAAAATTTAAATTTTATTAAACTTACACTTTGTACGTTTTCCGTGCTCAAAATATATACGGAATTTAAAATTGTATCCTCCACAGTTTTTGCTATTTGACTTGTTGCTTTTACAAGTAGTAAACCGTTTTCGTAATAACGCGTATTGTCTGACTCGCCTAATTCGCTTGCGATGTTATTTGCCATTTGTCTCAACTGTAAATACAAATGAATTTACAAATAAATTGCTAATTTGGGTATAGTTAGTTCAGTGATGAAAAAATTTGAAACACTGGATCACAAATTAATTAAATTTGAAGTTTTACAATGACAGTAATTTGACAGTTGACAGCCTGAAAAAAATAAAATTAAAATGGCATATATGAAACTTCACTTGAAACAAGTATCTGTTTTCTGTTATAACTTGGAAAACTTTGCTTTGTTGTCAACTATTAAAATTTAATAAAATTAATTTATTAAATTGACTGCTTTACAATTATATGATACGTTAAATATTTATATTAGAATGGTTACAGGATTATTAGAGTCTTCTATGTGCGGATGTTTGAGGTTTGAATTTTCAAATGCTTGAACTATTGCATAAAATTCATCCTGAGCAAAGTTGAAGACGTAAATACCGTTTTCTTTCTTTTCCCACGTAACTGTTACGTTGCGTTTTTTTGTGTCAAGCTAGACAATAAATTATATGGTTTAGAAACGCATAGAATATGTATGCATGATTCCTCCTTCTTTTTTGACAACTTACTAAATTCTGACAAATGGTTAGGGCTTCATTTCTTGCTGCTTCCCAATTTCGAACATTTTCTATTTTCACGTAGAAATGATGCATTGCATAGGCAGCTACCAATGCTTTACCTCCACTTTTCTGCAACAATAGTTTGTTGTTGGGTTCCAAAACAGGTGCGTATTGAAATGTCAATGAACTTTCCTACAAATTATGTTTCAAAAACAAGTTTACAAAACTTCGTGATGTAGTGTAGTTTAGTGATGATCGTAGTGTATGATTTTTTTTTTGCAATTCATAATTTTGAATTACGCATAAATGTCAACAATTTAAGATTGTATAGGATAGATTGAGAATTTTTTGAAGAAATTATAAACTTACAAATAAACTTATGGTGTAAGTATCGCCTATTACGGGACCGGGGAAACTTTGTATGAATTGTACGTAATTCCTTCGGAAAGCAAAATCAATATCGAACACAACACCCTCCGCTTCATTTTTTCTATGAAGTTCCCAACTGTATTCTGCTAATTCTCTCCTATTTACCTAAATAATATGTAAAATGTGTCTATAATTTAGTTACTGTCAACTTTTTTTTACTTTGTGGTGTCTCTATTTAAGTATAAAATACCTGTTTGATTATTTCGGCTAACCCTCTGTAGACGTCAAGTATAGCTTTGAGTGCACATTTTGGCGGTTGCGACAGACATATAGACTCAAAAATAAATTTTTTCTGGTTCAAATTTTTTACGAGATTTGCCTGCAGTTTTAAAAATGAGCATTGTAGAAAAACTTCAATTGCTAATAACCATAACAACTGGTGTTCGACAAATCATTGACATTAGTTCAAATAGATAATATTGCCCTATAAAACTCAAACGTAATAATAACTTCCCAGCATCTTAGACAACCCATTTGTTACACAATTCACGCAGGTATTTATACTTTGTATAAAGGAATTGATAGTCTTTTAAATTAAAAATACGCAGATAATTAAAGCTTTACGTTTCTTAACGTTTGTGGTTATTCGTAACAGCTGTTAACATGTAGTTCGTTCCATATTAAGTGTTTATACATTTTAAATATTTAAAAAAAAAGTTACCTATGCCTTACGAACATACACACATAAATACCAGTACGTTGACGAGAAAAAATTGTTGACAAATTATTAACAAAAAAAATTTATTAAAAAAATAGAAAAGTAATTTTTTTTTTATTATTAGTAATTTACCTTGTCTGATCCTGTCATAATTTGAATATATGGCAACGGAAGATTTTTGTATGTGTCTAGGTGGTTCCATATCTCACTATTCGTTTGTACATGCATAAATATTGTAAATACCGCAGTTTGGGCTTCATCGCGACGCAAGTAGAATCCAAGGTAAACTGATTCATCTGAATTGTTCTACAAAATCAATCCAAAATTAATTTTAACGCTTTTTTAAATCATTATATTTGTATTTTTACTGGGGCAAACACTTGTCCGTCTTTCTGAAAATTTTTTAAACACATGTTTTTTGCTTCATTTGCACTGTTCCAGGTGCCGGAAAATATTTTTTCCAAGTTTGCCGATTCAGTTCTTGCAGCTTGGTTTAGCTATTTTGGTTCAAGTATAAAATTATTTTTTACAAATATAGCTTTGTGAGATTGTTAGTTACCTCTTCAATAATTTCAGTCTGGATCTTATTGGCTTGTAATTCTCTCAAAATTGGGACATAATAAGGTTCAAACGTAACCATTATAAACATTAACGAACTGTCTTTGCCACTTTGAAGTGATGCTGCTAAAATTTTCTCACTCTGCAGAAGCTACTCAAAGAAAAAAAACAAATTTTAATTATAAAGTTAATCCTTTATTTTTTTTAAAACATTATCAAAAACCTACCGCTCTTGCTCTCTCATCCCAATCAAATTTTCCATCGTCAAAAATATTGAAATAATCCAGAGCCTCGATCACACAGTTTTCAAGTAATACGTAGTCAGGATTGTCTTTAATTTGTAAATTTTGTACATGACTAATAAATGTTCCAAACACTAAAGTGTTTTAAAACAAACGATCAATTAATGAAGACATCATTTCTTTGTTGTTTTTTAAGTAAATCTAAAATCATTTTAAAAGGTTGACCATACATTTTACGTTTAACTGTATATAAGCCAAATAACATTGCCCTTAACATAAAACCTGTTGTAGGAAAACTTATTCAAAGCTACTTGAGATGAACTCTATTAAAATTACTAAAAACAAAAAAATTATGATATAAAGTATCCATACCCACTAGGACATAAAAAAAACGTTTTTGGTGGGAATATTTATCTCTTTTAATGGTTACCTCCATTTAATCTTTATACGGCTTTTAATTTACAATGTCATTGGGGACTTACATTGGGAACAGATTTTGATGGCTGTTTATAAGTTAAATTTAGGTTTTGGACAGGACGAATTTAAAAAAACCAAGGATCTCGCTATATTCAGATTGGGAAAATCGAACGTGAGTCGGAAATCCGCTGCAACCACTTTACATTATTTATTTTTTACTGTATGTATGCATGTATGTATGTATGTATGTATGTATGTTAATGGAGGGGGTATCACTACCCACACCTTTCAGGCCACTGACGGGCCAATTGCAGTAACTCCAGAAGGTACACTGCCGAGGCCTCCCCATCGTTCCCACACTTGTATTTTTTTCAGTGTAACATAAACAAAAATTCAATACTTACGCTTTTTGTCATGTGATCGTTGGGAGTTCTCAATTTCCTGCTTTTTCAAATTATAAATTTCGTCGAACAATTTTTGATACTCGGCTTGTTTCGCTTGGATTGCCTCCTTGCTAGCACCGGATTTCTCTAGCTCCTTTATAACTTTTCTGCACTTCTCGCACTTTGCATCCCAAGGTGCGGGGCCCCTAACAAATTCTCTTAGCATAAACCACAGAGACTGAAGGTCATCCCTTGGATGCGGTGGGTGCATCTCATGTGTAAATGTGCTCATTGTCTCTATACTGCCCCAGGAAGGAACACTTTGGCAGAGCCACGCATTAATAAATTCATTTCATATTGCTTGGAACCTCCAAAATCCGTTACTTTGAAATTAATTGGGACGCCCAAACTTGGTAAATTCACCATAATGTTGCTTGCTTTTACATCTCGATGAACAACGCCTCTCGAGTGAATCCATTTAAAAATTTTAAGCTACAAGAAATTGATTTGGGTATGGGTCATTGGTAAGATTAATTAACAAATGCAATGTACTGTAAGTAAAGGAATTTTACCAGGCGTCGTAGAATAATAATGCTTGTTTTCAAACTAAATTTTTTTCCGCAAACATGCCAAAGGTCATTCAAAGAAGACCCACAAAGTTCAAAAATCAAAAAATAATTTGTTCCATCAACGACTTTGCCAGTGTGTAGTAGTGCTGGAATGCCATCTAAGTATTTTATTTTTAGATTGAGCTCTAGCAAAAGTAATGTGTAAAAGAAAATTACCAATTCCTTGGAGAATCCTATAAAATTTTGCTTCTTCTTTCGCTTCACGAATGTTTTCTTTTCTTATCTAAATTAATAAATGTTGAGGATTGTAAATATTTATAGCGCCGCTTTGATGAATAGATTTTGAAATGGGAATTTAATTTCAGGTTGATTTTAAGTTGTAGTTGTTTCGCTCAATTATATAAACTATCAGTTGAATTTAAAATTTTAATTGTATTCTAGGAAACCTTCCTTACACTCTTAATGGCAACAGTGTCTCCAGATAAAGTTTTCCCTGTAATTCATAAGACGCTTTTGTTAAAATAAATATAATAAAATAAAATAGTATATAATTAATTGCTGAAATAGAATTGCTGAAAGCTGCGAATCATTTAAATATTGTTGGGAGATCCAAAGAAGTCACCTTGGTACACTTCCACTTGTTTACTTAATAAAAAAAAAGTGGGAAATTGTTTCTACAGCCAGTAAGAACAAAGTGGAGAGCCAAAAGAGCCTCGCCTCGTAGTGATAGGATTCTACCATTATTCAATTGAATTAATCTTGAAATTTAAGCACCGCAATGAGTGCCATAAGGGCACCTCATGGGGCTGGTGGCGATTTTACGGCGTTAAGCGCCATAGACGCCACTGTTCCTCCAGCACAACTTCCACAGCGCATCACATCCCCAGCATTTCCCCTCCTCCTTCCAGCCCACTCTCCACAGCGTTGTTTTAGACATGCTGGAGTGTGAGCCCGGATTCTTCTCAGCAACTTCTCCAGGAAACTCTCCAGGATTCTCCAGCCAAATCCACTTTCTTTCTTAACATTAAAGTTAACCTAGTTTTCTTAGGTTAATTGTTCTACAAACTACAATAACCTACACTAACAACAACACTTACTATTTACACAACTACTTATTGGTTTGGTATCTAAACTATTAATATTTACTGTTTACAGAATAATTTACCAAGAGGTAAAACATGCAAGTTATGGTTAATTAAAATTGCATTTAAATTGCTGCCGACTGCCTTGGCTCATTTCCTTTTTTGTACAGTCTGTTATCTATTAGTCTCATTGGGGGCGAAAACCCCGAGTTACCATTTTTTTTGTGGAGCGACGTAAAAAATATTAAGAATAAAATAATAGATATGATGCTGGAACAGTATTAGCCATGTTAACTTTAGGATTAAAGCAGCTTGCATATTTTATACATTTTAAAACTTTTCTTGCAAACAAAAACTCACCAAGATGGACGTTACCCTGTGATCCCCTTCCAATAATTTGACCAATGTCATACGACACTTTAGAGATACCTCTTTTCCTTTCTATGGCAATTCGCTCAGAGTTCTTTATAATCTAGATCAGTATTTACAAGCCAAGTAATTTAAAAAATATAAAATTTAAAAATAAAATATGAAACTACCATTTTTGATTCGATGATATCTTTTAGATAATCAATAAAGTCCGCAATTGCGTCTTTGGGCTCGTCGAAGTACCAGAAGAGCTTAAAGGCTTCGTAACTGGTATCAGCACTCATTTCATTTTTCTGATTACATTTATCACAATATTTATTATTAAACAAATTGTAACCAAAGCCGAACCTGACAAAAAAAAGAAACAAAAAATTGCACTAAAATGACAAATAACCTCATCGAGATAAACAGGATATTTTCCGTGGGATGCCCTGATTCCATTCAAGGCATTAATTGTGTCATGTTGCCACAACGCATGAACGCTTGAAATTGTTAAAATGGTTAGAGTAATTGGCAAAAAAACACACTGTTTCTTCCTTTGCACATGAGTCGCCATGATTCCTGAAAAATTTGATGTAGCAACTATGTATACGGCATCCATAAGTTGTAGTAAAAAATTTGGGTTAAAATTGATGATTGAAGGTGCAAATTGAAATTGATTAGAAAGCACAAGCTTACACTCTACTTCATAGCAACCTAATCCAAAGTAAGTAGGTACAGAAAAAAGTAGAGAGTGCTTATGGGTAGTTTGGCACAATGTGGAATTTTATACTAGTACATTTGATTTAGTTTTGCAATTCTAGCTTTTCTAAACAAAGGTTTGGTTTTAAGTTTACAACCAAGCTTGTTCACCGACTTTAAAAAAAATTAGATTGTGCGTACCCAAAATCGTCAAATATATCCCAAAGTTTGTCAAATTATACAAAAACGAATAGCCAACTGAAATTTAAAGCCAACCAGGGTAATAAATATTCACATTCAATCACATCCTTAAACATCATGTTGTTTATTTTTATGGTTGGAACTTGAATTTTAAATACGTACATGTGTTGTATAAGTATGGGTTTGTCTTATTGACGAAGTTTCCTTCCACTATAATACTGTAGGAGCAACGAACAACAGTACATTTCAAAATCAACAATCGTTTTTTGTTGCTAGTGCTGGAAAGCATTAAAAATCAACAAAATTTTTGGAAGTCTGTTCCCTGTGACCTATTGCTGTTAGTAATTTGAAAACCTACAAGTAGCACTAGTACTTGAGTGTATTTTTTTTTGCAGATCATGGTTATGCTATTGGCGTTATTGTTTGAAGAAAAAATTATGAGATAAAAGTTAGCAAGAAGTGTTTTATGGAAGCGGTACCGGTAGTACTTGAGATTTAAGAACGGAGTTTGTTCTCTATTCTGTTCTGTTCTCTGTTCTTCTCTCGCCTCAATTCTGCTTTATGCAAAGCAATTCCGCAAACATTTAAAAAAAACTTGTTCAAATTTTGAAGGTAAATTTAGGACGTTGCCGAGTATAAAATTGTTAAAATTTACTTTTGACGCATTGTCCCAGGTCAACCGTATTTAACCTGTTGACCCTAACCATTTGAACGCACTCCCAAATCAACCCACTCAGCCTGACAGGCAGAGCGTTCCCATAAAATAGCTAATAAACCGTTGCAAACGCACGTAACCAAGTACTGTATTGGTACAAATAAATACAAATTGGGATAAGGGGTCACCTGCGTCATTGAGAGTATAAAAACTTTAAATCTCAAAAAATAAACATCGAGAAACAGAAAGTACCCGACTTATCGGTTTTGGGGGACATATAGTGGGTGAAATGATTGGAAAAGGGTCAGGGGTCATTGGCCATTAAAACTAACATAATTTTTGCCTCCAATAAAAAATTGAAATATTGGAAAAATCATAAATTTTCCGTTTTGGGTGTCATTTAGGGGATAATATAATGGCGAGTCTGGTATGACTTGGGTCATCGAGACTATCATAGCTCTTCGTTTCATAGAAAAGTCCCGAAAAACGATTTTTCGGGTTTGGTTATTATTAGAGGGTCATAAATTGGGGGTCATTTATGATTCATTGCATGGGGTTATGGATCACTTAGTGAGACTTGACTTTTAGTTCCAATATAAAACTACAAAAATCCCGAAGAAACCGATTTTTTTGGTTTTGGGGGTATAGGATGGGGGTCAGGGGCAACCTGTGTCATCGAGATTATTCTAACTTTTTATTTCAGGCAAGGATAAAAAACCAAAAATCTGATTTTTTACTTTTCGGGGTCATTAGTGGGTCATCAAAAACAGGGAGAATTCTCCATAGTAATTGTCTATTTTCCACGTGTTTTGCAATTGCAATTGCACTTCAAAACTACAATTGCATATACAATTCAAAACCATCTATTATACATTGAACATTAAAGCAATTAAATCTAAATATCTCCCTGTGTCAACTCATGGGGCTTAATTCCTAAAAGACCCTTAAAAACGTATTCAAGTATCTCGATCATCTCAGCAACCGATCAAGATATCTCAAACAAGTTTTAAGCTATGAGTTCCTAAACTTCTGAGTCACATGTCAAAGTAAAAAGTCTGGCACTCAGAAAAAAATTGTCCGAAATACCAGCACCCTTTTTAGGGTTCTTCGTTTCTGTCATTATTTTTATTCGTAGCGTAAACGCCAGAGTTTTAAACTTCACATTTACTGACCTGCAGTGGTAAAACCGCTGAGTGCGTCGCTTTGCACAAAATTATTTGTAACCTTCTAATTAAAATCTCTGCAAGCTTTCAGCAAAATTGAACGAATACTATTTTTGCTAACATTTTGATAAACCAACTGCTTTGATCGCTTTCTTTCCAATAACTATTGTAAATTGTCTGATTTTCTTGCTTACGTTACCAGAGTGTACCGTTTTACCATGGTTTACTTTTTACAATATTCAATATCACTAATAACTTACCGCACGAGAAAACTTAGAGTGGAAATCTTCCGTAAGTATTTTGACTACTATTCTGTCAAGTTCTGCACCTTACTTGCATTAGAAAATGACAAGTTTGTACCTTTTATCAAACTTTACTACCGCAATAATTCTGCTTGTTGCCTCAGGAGATTTTCGCCTTTTACTCAGCATTCTCGAATTGCTAAAAAATGATTTGTTGTAAATTGTACATAATTTAATTTCTGTAGCATGATAGAGTAATTATCAAAATCATTAGTATTGTTACTTCAATCTTTATGCTTCAACGAAATACAAGTTGCAGCGATCATGGCGATCGGCGACATTTATCCTACTGTTTACTTGACTTTCATGTTTGCAAAAAATATTATAATTTAGTACACAAAGTGCAAGGGGAACATTTAGTAAAAGAAGGGACGTTATTTGACATTCTCGCAGAGATGATTATCAACATGCAAGAAAAGGTAGGGATAAGGTAGGGAAGGAGCATTATTAGCATAGATGTTGTATTCAAGCAGGAACAATAGACTATCCGTCACATAATTAATATTGTCACGGGCCTAGTCCTCATAGGGGAAACCAACTCCACGTGAGGTATGGCCTTAGATCACGCCAACACAGTCCGAGGTTAATTTGGCAGGGTCGGTCTAGTGGTTAGAGTGTCTGTCTCTTCACTAGGCAGCCTGAGAACGGTGGATTGAATTCATCAAACAGCCACAAAACACTGTTCGCTATTGGCATTCCGCCTTAAGAATTGGCCTTGCCTCTGACTGTGTATGTCCGGACCTGTGCGATTAAACATGACACGGTCAGAGGATATGATTCCCCGATAAGCTTTTTAATAGCCATGAATTCAGTATACAATCCTGATTTACATACATGTGTGCTAGTAAGTCCTGATCTTCCATATCCTACCCACTCCATTACATGTGGACAAGTAGCTCAGCGGGAATGTCAAATAGGGCTTCTTTACACTTACTGCCGAGTTTAGGAAATTCCTTAAGAGTAAAGTCAATAGCAAAAAATCTATAATAGCAATAATAATCTAATAATAGTAAACTCTAATTTTTGTGGCTGATCGGGGGAGTCGGATCCCCGTTCTCAGGATAACTAATGGAGAAAGACAGAAACTCGTAACAAGGCGAACCCAAACATCTTGGTCAACTCGGTCTGGGAAACATTTAGTGCATTTAAGTTAATATTAAATACGGCAAATGTGGTTACACACAAAGTTAGGTACACAAATTCGAATACACTATTAACCAGCTATACGATTTTTTCTAAATAATATTAATAAGGATTCTATAGTTTCCAGTACGACGTATCCTAGAATTTGTATCTGACAGTTGACCACGAGGTATTAACTGTAGTTTGAGTAATCTTACTGCCAAGACAGTAGTACATTATAATTTGTACGAGGCCAGCTAAAAGTTAGCTTCTGCTATATGAAATTTTGCTTTACCTTTAAATGACGACTCAAGAGCTCCGAAAACAATATCGGGATTATGAAAGCACTTCGCACAAGAAAAAATTGAAAACATTTTTCAGCTCTACGAGCTTTCTACAGAAAAAGGAGTATTGCTAGTTTGCACAACCATTAGTTAACATAACCCTCCACGTAATCCCCCATTCCCCCAATAGTCCTTCCAAATTAAATGTGGAAGACATTAGAAAAGTAATTAGGTACTACGTTTCTAAAATTCGATGAAATTGAAATGCCCTTGCCCACTTTGTAGACCAAATCATATTAAATTATCGTTAACCTTTCATGTTAGCTTTTGGTCAATATATGATTTGTATGATAAAAATAAAAAAATCCGTAAGAAAGTTTCTAACCACCTGTAGTTTTTTCTAATGAAGTTTTTCAGCTACACAGAAAACTGGGGTACAGAGACGAGGGAATTCTCCACATCAAAAGAGCACAAGACTGTATGTGCAAAAAATATATCCCTAGCATTTGACAATTTTGTTTTATTTACTAAACATATGTTATCAGAATTAACTAAAACTTAACCTGGTCAAACTTTTTCTTCTTCTTCAAATTTCTTCTTCTAAACAAAGATGGTGTCAAACTGGCTAGACAGAACGCCTAATTTGAATTATGCGCAGCTCGAACCCTTTTCTGATTTTGTACAAGGCTATGGTTTATTTGCAAGCTACATCAGAAATGAAAAAAAAAATTTACAGCGCTCACAAACATTTCTGTTTGGTTATGACAAAGTTTAGCTTATGCAGTTGTTAAAAGGCACTCTGAAACAAAATTCAGTTAATTTTAATAATTAACATGATTAACTCTATTTCATGAGAAATTGGTGAACTCTCTGCTTCTAGCCTCTCCTGTCTGATTTAATTAGTGTAAGAGACACGTCGTCATCCACCAACCCATCATCGCCCAACTAAAAGAAGCAAGGAAGTGGAACGAGAACATAAAGAGTCACTTTAGTTTCTCGCTACACAGCCTTTAGTCTGGAAGCATGCAACAGGACTCCGGAGGTGTACCGAATGCTCGTGACCCATGCGGTCACCAAGCGGGACAAGGAGCCGTCATCATCACCATTGTCATCGTCACATCGTCATAGCATTAGTGTCACATTTTACCATACCATAAGTTAGCGGGGTTGGCCGAGTGGTTAGAGCTTCAGTCTCTCTTCAACATCCAGCATGAGAACGGGGGTTAAAATCCCCCGATCCGCCACAAATAAAAGTCTTCACCGTTGGCTTTGTCCTTAACAAATTACCTGGCCTCTGACCTTGTGTATGTTCGTAAACTAAGCATACACAGCCAGAGGATATAGAAATTGAACGATAGGTTTCCCAACAGTCTCTGTCAGAATTGAGAATACTACCTTCATTTGTAAAGAGTCACCTGCGCTTATCAGGTGAAAGATTACAGGGCCCTTAAGTACCCGTAGCGTCCCTTGCCCCTCCAAAAGCTCCAGGCACTCCCCTCTTTGGGCTACCTGGAGAACTAGAGGAGCAAGGGCCAAACCAAGCAACCTCAATGTAAAGTGCATTACTCCTCGCCCTCGCCACACTACTTTGCCTCTGCATTTGCAGGAGCTCGTGGCAGACGACTCAGGACACACCACGGAGCAAGACCGACACCCCCACCTCGTCGCCAATTCGTGACCTCTGACCTCGCCCATCTACTAATTAACTTAGTGTTTCTCTGTGAGAAACAACAGTTTTCTCTCTATTGAATAAACAAGGCCTTAAGGCCCTTAAAGTGACCCTTGACCACCAGGAGCCGTGACCTAGCGATTATTTGGAGTCCCTGAAGGGCGGATCTTTTTGTGAAAGGTAGAGTGCCACCTTTTTCATAGTTTTCGCCCTTGAAGGGCCGCATATTTGGTTCCCGTCCCTCTGCCCCATTTCTTCCCTTCCAGGTACCGTGACCCCTTGACCCCTGACCTTACACCTTCCATCAAGTGGTGGAGAAGCGCGTTTTTCCCCCTCCCTCAGCCAAGCAGGTTGCCCTGACCCTTGACCTCCCTTGCCCTAAATTTCGAAATTTTTTTTTTATAAAACTGCCCCTTTCCCAAATTGTTTTTGAAATTTCGTTTTCAGGCTTTCTAATTGTTGGCAAGGGCCACCCCAAGCGGGAGCCCCTGCTCAAAATTCCCTTCCCTTCCCCTGTTTTTCGAAAAAGTTGCCTTTTCCAGGAGAGCTTTTTTTTAGGACAATACCCCTCCCCTACGCCTTTGACCTTTCAGGTATTCCCTAGCCCCTCCAGTGACCCCTACCAACCCCCTAACTACCCTTTTCAGCGCCTACCCCCCTCCAGCCATCAAAAAACAGCGATTCCAGCCCCCTAAAACCCTCATTTTGGTCCCTTTGCAGCGGAAGCCCTCGCCAATTTTCCATTTTTGGCCCTAAAAAACAGCGATTTCAGCCCCTATTCCACCCTCAAAGTGCCCTCCTGCAGCGGAAGCCCTGCGCAAAAATTTTTCAGGGCCCTTAAAAACAGCGTTTTTGTTCCCTTCCCTCCTCAATTTGGCCCTTTTGCAGCGGTAGCGCTGCCCGAATTGCCCCAGGATTCCCCGGAAACAGCGTTTCCAGCCCCATCAGCCTTCCCAGCCCTCCGTAATTGACCTTTGACCTCCCTACGACCCCTAAAACAGCCCCAAAAGTCCCAAAAGTTGCATCATTGACCCTGAAAAGCATGAAAATGTTAGGAAATGTGTCATGGCGGCCCCAAGGCGTGGGTGACGCGTTGTAAAGACGCGTGGGGGCGTGGCTTCATTGAAGGTGAAGCGTCTACACCCTACCTACCCTTGCCCTAGTGCACTCGTCCTATCTGGACGCGGGTTGCACAAAAGGTTACCCAAAGTAGTGAAATCATCTTCAAGCATCAGAGCTGGGCAAAAATTCAAAAATTGGTATATGAATTTATTTAATTAAAAAGAAATTATTTTTGGTATTTTCCAAATTATTTTGGCAATTGAATTTTTTTTTTGGGGAAATTTTTTTTTTTTTTTGGAAATTGAATTTTTTTTTTTGGAAAATTTTTCTTTCTCTAAAAAAAATTTTTTTTTTCTCTTCTTCTGAAATTTTTTTTCTTTTCTTCTCTCTTTTGCTTAAATTTTTTTTTTCTTCTTGTGCAAAGCCCATGCAGTGGGGACTGCTTTTCTCCCTCCTACTTGTTGCTATAGGAATCCTAATTGGTCCAGAGGTGGTGAAATTCCTGATTGATCGGTGGAAT
>JAQFYP010000243.1:0-28360 GCA_034694865.1 Bilobella braunerae | reverse complement strand
CGTGCCCACCCAATGACCAGTACCACTCTCAAGTCTCAATTAGGCTTCAATTTGCACTGAAACCGCAAAAGCAAAATCAACCCTACCTCTTCCCTCCATTGACTTAAACAAAACTTGTGACATTTCCATTTTCTGAAATGTATTGAACAAAATGGATTTCTAGTGACCGAATAATATTGTTTTGTGGTATTTGGCTACAACGTAACATCTCTTTCTTTAGTCATTTGTAATTGAAGTTCCTGCGTTGTTGACTTTTGACCTTTCCTGTTTGAATGTGACAGTTCCGGTGGTGGCTTGTAATATTCCGACCAATTTTGCAGAAGATAAATTAAGAGAAGTGTACTAAAGGATTAAGTACACTACTTCAGCCGATGTTACTCTAAAGCCACTTCCGGAAACTTAAGTTTTAGATTAGAGCTACAGACGCAAGAACTGGATTCCAAATTGGGTGCATTTAACAATGAGGTAGGCTTAATTGGGAAAAGGCCTTACATCTCAGTCCATAAAAGAGAGATCATCTTCCACTTTCTCTAAGCTTCCGCCCACAATTTCAAGTCGATTCTATCGACTTCGCTTTTCAGTGGAAAGAGAAAGAACCTCAAAGAAAGCTCCTTTTTCTGAATCCAATATCAATGAATTTGAAGGAGATTCACTTTCCTTTTCCTCTAGGGCTTGTAATCCGCATTTTTTTTTCAATATCGCAGCACCGCAGCTCCCTTAAATTTCATTAACTAGTCTACTTTAGTATTGCGAAATTCCTGACAAACAAAAAATTCTCCCTTTTTTAAATTTTATGGTGTATTTATAATGGTAATTTTTAAGTAAGGTAAGACCGGGGCGAAAATTTAAATTGACCAATGTTGACTCTTTTCTAATACACTGATAGAAGTATTTGTTCTGTTCGACGGAAATTGGAAATTGGTAATCCTGGAAAGTAATATTCACCATGTTCCTAACACGAGCAGCGTTGGTCGCATAAGAATTGGAAAACGTTGGACTGGTAGAGAAAGCTTCAACAACCCAGTTTCAATAATCCGAAATGACAGGAAATTTCCATAAGAGACTTTCCCCAAGTCTTCCAAGAATGGACGCCTTCTAAAAATAGTCAAAGTCCTTCCAGACGACACGAGTTGCAGGTTGACATAGGAAGTAATTCTGATTTGATATGACAAGTTGCAGAAAACTTGTTGCACGCGTCAACTTTCAGGTAAAGGTATAAAAAAAAAAGGCAATTCGGGGCAAGATTTGAACTCTTTGGGGATTGGAAATAATAGAAATAGACATGTATGCTGAAGAAACATAAATTAATTGAAATTTATTGAAAGGAAAAAAAATGGCTGAAATCGGGAAAAGCGTTTAATACTGTGCGTTGTTTTATATTGCAGGCAATATCCTAAATGGGTTTCAACGGCTCTCAGGCCGACCCAACAATGGCGGACTTTGATGGGCAAATTGATTCGCACTTGGCCGTTTATGTCCTCCATAACGCTACTGGCATCACGGAGCCATTCCCTGATGACTTGCCGATGTACATCCGCGTCACGGTCTGCATCTTTATTGTAACGATCTTGACCGTGGGAACGGTCGGAAATACGATGATCGCCCTCGTCATCAGTTGCTCTCGCGATATGCGAACGTCGACTAATTTCTTCCTTGTGAACTTGAGCGTCGCTGACCTTCTGGTCCTCGTCCTAGTCACTCCGACCGCTTTGCTCGAGGTTATTTATCACCCAGAAATATGGATGCTCGGGAGAACTTTGTGTAAGTACGATGAAATATTTGAGGCACACTTAACAGCTAGAAGCCGCAAAAGGGTGCCAGATGAATCCAAGTATCTCATAATTCTTGATACGATCAAGGTCACGCCTTAAGGGCCAAGTGGCTCTGGACGCAGACTATCAGCGTCATTTTCAGGGACGAGTATTATTTACTGTAGAATAACAAGAGCTGAAATTATTTAAAAAATGGACAAAAAAAATTAGCCACTTCCGCTTCGGTTCTTAAGTATTCATAAAGCGAACACGCTATTGCCAAATACGAGAAACAAAATCAATATTTGTCAAAATAGTTTCGGTAATATCGGCCATAACAGAAATTTGGATGAATTTTATTCTTGATTTAAATTACATTGTCAATGATTCTAATTAAGTCTTAATTAAATTTTCGTTTTTTTTGGTGAACCCATTGAGAAAATCAAGAAATAACAATGGAATGATTTTAAACTGCTAGGTTACCTGGTCCCAGTTTTGGAACTGACGGTGTGCCACGCCTCGGTGCTAACGATTCTGGCAATTAGCTTTGAACGCTATTACGCTATCTGCTCTCCATTGCAAGCCAATTACGTCTGCACCAAAGCCCGTGCTGTTTACATTTGTATCATTGTATGGATCCTTGCTTGCATTGTCACGAGGTAAGCCAAACATTTTCACTTTGAAGTTTAGAAAAATGTTACCTGTCAAAAAAGCCAAAAATGGCTTGTTTCCCCATTTTGTCGTGATTTCATTTTATTCTTATTCTATTTCTAATTCTAAATATTTCTTCAAACGTAAAACAAAAACAAAGTTTGTCAAGTCTCTATGCATTGATGGACTTCATGCTGAGATCTCTTAGCAATAAACGGTTATTCAACAGATTAACGAAGCTGTCGGGACCAGGTCCAACTTTGTTATTTCGATTTACATGGAATATTGTTAATACTGCCCGAATTCCCGTAACTCATAATTATTTCTCAGCCGTCAATAAACAATTACTCAATTTCAGTCTCAGCGTTCTGATTTGTCTATTTTTCATTCAGCAAATCTGGAGTCCCATTCATTCCTTTATTTTTATTTTTCCATTTCATTTTCCAGAATGATTGATGTTACTTCAGACTAAATTCCAGACTTATTTTTCGTTTTGATTAAGCACACTTGCACAAGGTAGAGCATCAGATTCGTTGACTAATTCCAGCCTTTCACTTTTCAGCCCCGTCTTCTTCATGACCCACTACTACGAGTTCCGGAACGTCAACAACGGCGAAATCGAGCCAAAATGCATAGTGGGAGCAGGATCGTTTTGGCCGGACTTCTACACAGTATTTTCCATCATCATCTTCTTTTTGATCCCGCTGTGCATCCTTGTCGTGACCTACGGAATCATTGCCCATCGACTTACGCAAGACCGTTCGGCACTAAATGCCAAAAATGAAAATATTCGTGGCCGGAAGCAAGTCGTCCTCATGCTCGGCACCGTCGTCTTCACCTTCTTCTTCTGCCTCCTCCCCTTCCGCATCGTCACCCTCGCAGTACTGGTAACGGATATTGGCAGTATTTTGCAGGCACACACCGACGCCTACTACACAATTGTCTACTTTGCTCGCATCATGGCCTACGTCAATTCGGCTCTCAACCCCATTCTCTACAACATCATGTCATCCAAGTTTAGAAATGGCTTTCTCCGCCTCTGCGGCCGCAGGAGAAAGCAGTTCATCTTCCACCGAAATGGCACTTTCCTTACGCTCACCACCACAACCTCCCATACACTGTCCCTGACCAACAACAATTTCAACAATGGCACAATCCATGGACAACACACCAACAACTCCCCGAGTCCATCAACGTCCCCCGACATTATCGTCAACAGCACGAGCATGGGGCTCATTAGGAAAAATGGCATTCGGAAAGGCCACCATCAGCCACGACTCGCCCTTCCAGCCCAGTCCCAAGGTCAGCGGCAAAACACGCTGCCAAATCAAAAGGCAAATAAGACTTCTTCGAAAGCTCATCAAAAGAAGGCAGCAGACCCCTCAAAGGTTTTGAATCCAAGGGCTTTGAGCAAAAAAATTATTTACTCGTACGTCTCGGGTCATAAGAGTGAGAGCATGCTGTAGAGTAAATAATTTAGGCAATATTCATAGATTTCCCGGGAAATTTTTAAGACTACTGGCAGCTGAAAATCGTTTAAGAAGTGTAACATCCTGTGCAGAGAAAGTTGGGTTTACTATCTAGTGAAAGCAGGCGAGGTTGTTAGAAAATGGGGAGAGAGCCAAAGTAGCTGTCCTCAGGGCTAAGGGCCAAATAAATTGTAAAGAAAGCTCCGACGCCTTTCAACTTAAACTAAAAACTACTCGAGGCATATGCTCTTCAAAGCCGTTTAAAATTTTTTAGAAGTTGTTCTAAAAATTCTCTCAATTTTGTTTTATGAGACGTCATTGATTGGGCTCTAAAAAGTTATATTAAGATTTGCACGTCCTTGTTACTTATAGTTTATTGGCTGCGCTTTTTGAAGAATGGGACCAGAGAATTGGAGTGGATTTTATTGCTGGGAGACTTTGCTACTTTAGACATTTATTTGGTTAATAATGGAATGAAGTATGAAGCGTTAAGCTGTACCTTTTAATTGAAACACGTGGTTGTACGTGTAAAATTATAGATTTTGTAGAATAGCACTATTTATTTGCGAGCTATTATGCCGTAAGCACTTAATATGAACTTAATAAATGTCGGGACCTTTCTGTAAGACTATGATTTTATGTACGATGTTCTCAGTATCTTCAATTTATGAAGAGCACGCTTCTTTGTCTTTCGCCTCGTGTCAAACTTTGGATTTCATTAAATGAAAGTTTCTTCATTTGTTTTAATTTACTTGGATTGAAACTGTGACGTACTTAACGGTAACTTCCTCTTATAAATTATCTAACAGCAGCTTCAAAATTTCCAAGAAATAGGACAAGAAGTGGGAATTGTAGTACAGCCAATTCTAGAAGAAAGGAAATTTACTGCTATAGTAAAAAAAAGGTACAACTTTTTGGATTACAAATTCTACATGAAATTATACATTTCCGCTAAAACAGAGTGTTATACCTTTGACTATTTTTTTTATAATAAATAACAGAGTATGTGCTGAAATGTAGGACATAAGCTAAACCATGATTTTAATCACCTTACTGCGAGTGTAGTGAAAATGTTAAAAATAAAATAAAAGCTGATTTCTGTGGCCCATATAACAAACAACTTGACTAAAACTTAACTAAATAGTTAATTGTAATAGCATAAATGCCAATGCATACTGAAACTAAGAAGCATCAGTTTACTGAAGAGCATAATAATTCTAAAGAACAAGAATTGAGCATAAGTTGATGTGCGTTGTGTTAAAAATGAGGTCAAAGGTTGGATTTGATTTTTAACCCTCAACTGGGTCACACATTCCGCGTTTTTCGGTATTTCCGGATACAAGGATTTTATAGCCTTGGTGAGCTCCTTAGCCTCGAGGCAAACTAATTTCTGGAACAAATTGGGAAGGCGAAAGTCATATTTTTTGTCCTAAGCCATTAAGCCATGGATAGACAGCGATCGTAAAGAAGGACGACAGAGAGTGTCTTGATTTTTGGGATGGAATAATGAGAGCTCATTAACAAAGAGAAAGTTTAGACTTTGGAGAAAGCACGTTACTACGAAGGTATCTTAGCGCATAAAATTGTCATAGATAGGAATTTATGTGACGCTGATCAGCTCTAAGATGCTCATTAGATTTCTTCCCACAAAAACCATCAAAATCTGAACGTCGTCGCAAGGGGAAAGCACGTCCTACCTCGAAAATCATGCGAAAATTCCTGAGCTTTCATCGAAGCCAAGATACAACAAAGTTCACCTTTGCAGGGAAGGAAATTCTTCCAAAATCTCATAAGGAATACCGTGATGTCATCCGAATGAATTCAAATAAGGACCCTGTTGACAATGGGAATCAAATATTAGAATTCTCTATTCAATTGGAATGAACCGCAGGTTTACAGAGAATCAAAAGTCCACTTTTGTCCCAGTTTTCACGCATTTATTCGAGGATTGATATAAAACTTTAAATCCAAAGTTTAACGAAACACTGTGTTCATACCTTATTTTAAAATATAATGAAAGTTCCGGTGATGAGGGTGAGAGTAAAGTGAAAGTGGATGTGTTTTTAAATTAAGGAAGGTAAAACAAGTCCTTGAAACAGGAAATTGTGCAAAGCTCTTACTACTAGGCGTTAAATGAGCCTCTGAATTTATATTTTTCATTCAATTTAAGGTACTTTGATTAACACCCTTGAACTTGTTGAACAATTTGATTTGATTTTTCATTTATCGTTTCATTGGGACAGTAATGGTCTAATTTTGGAGCGGATCTTCTTATTTAATTTAAGTGTGGGGGCGTGAAGAGGATGTTCCCAATTTAGGACTTTCTCCACTCAATTTGTCTTCCAATGACTTTCTCCTCGAAATAACTTCTTTGATTTATAGATTTCTGGAAACTCTCTCAAGGTTAAGTCACTGACCCTTTTTATACGGAATAATGATGTTAAAAAGCACAATTCGTGTAGCGAGCTACCCGTAATAAAAAAAAGTTGGTAACGAATTTTTGGAATTCCGTGTCTGATTAGTTTTACTCTTGGTGAAAGCGCTATTCAAAAAGTAGCTGAACAAATAATTTAAGTTTTAGCTGAAATAATGGAAAACGGAAAGTTGATTGGTTCAGCCGGAGATCACGTGTGCACCTGGAAGTAATTTGGGTTGGGAGGAAGGTAGGGGACTTGATAGATGATTAGGTTAAGAAACTTGATTTGACACTTTAAAACTGCGTGATGGAGTATTGAGTTAGAGGGTAAGTTCAGGGCCTTGGTTCAGGGTCCTTGGACCTAATTCACTTGATGGGAACTTTGCGGAAATCGAATTGAAGGACTTAAGTCAGCAGAGTCAAGGTAAGTCATCTCTGGGCCCTTAAGCCCTCTTCCCTCTTAACATTATTAATTTCAGACACAAACTCATTCTGACCATAGACAACTCTCCAAAACAACACGTAGACCGTGTTTCATTTAAATAATTGTAATACGATATTAGCGTATTATATTAAAGCTTCGAATTCTCATTAAAACGTAAGTAGTTGACGGCTGTATCAGTATCAAATAATAGCAAAATAGTAATGTTAATAACATTTAGTTTACTCTCAATTTCAAGCCACTGTTCAAGTTCGGCCTCACTGGACGACAGTTATTGAAAACTTAATAACGTAAATGTATACGGTACAATTTACATTCAAAAGTATTGCGTACTATAAGATCATAGTATTTGGATATCTTTCTTCTCCTTGCTTCAGAAATTCTTTAATATGACAAATTACAAAAAAAAATAACTTTTTAAGAGAATTGGAAAATTTAAAATTTTTGGAAGCCACTAGTTCAAAAATTCTTTATATTTTTATTATAAATCAGTATTTTGTGAATACTTTAGAACCTTGTCCAATACGCTGATGTTTATGTAGCGATACATGTAAAGAACATTTTTTTCGTAGTAAAATAGCGGAAATTTTGTAAAGTTTTTTAATCAAGTATTAAACGTTTGAAACCTACTTTAGTAACTGTGTTAGAACATACTCCTACAATATTACTTGAATACTCACATTTTTTATCATGTAAGTTCGTATTATCATTCTACAGAATGATTGTTTGACAAATGTTTGAACATTTGATTCCGCCCATTACGGTTACGGAAGACACCTCACAGCGAACACATTGAGCTATTTTACTGCGATTTGGAAATTACAGGAGAAATCGCATAAAAAAAATCCGTTTTCACAATATTTGGAAAGTGGAATTCAAAGAATTTCCGGAAGTCCCAATTTGAGCTGAAATAATAGCGTCTGAAAGAGAGTGACCCAATTTATAAATTAAATTTCTTCCCTTCCTGAAGAATCTCCTTTTCTGCGGGAAACGAGCATTAGGTTTCCCTAGTCCACTAAACAGAATTTGAAAATGCTTTTAGGCAAAAAGATCCTGACATCACATTTCTTGTACAGTTGTAATTGCATTTGCGTCTGAAGTGGAAGGAGACTAATTGTGGACATTCTGCGGTCAACGTGACCCCCTGTCACTTTCACCATCACCATCTACCTCCGCAAATCATTAAACTTTCATCAAATTAACTTTCACTTTTTTAACCTCTGCTACAGTATCAGTAAAGAGCCAAATTAAGTATTGCGGTAGGAAATTTTAACTCAACCTAACATTTTCATGTGGCCTCTCCTAAACAGAATACTTTCACTCTGCACAGTTACTTTCTATTTTGTGAAAATGTTTTTTTTAGAGATCACATCAGAGCTAGCTCTCCAGAAGAAGCCAGCACATCCCTTCAAAGTGATACGACTCACTTTCTACACTAAGACCCTTCTAAGCCTTTTTTAATTGGTTTAGACAAGTGAAGTGGAGGTTTTAGAACTAATCTTTCCGCTTGGAGTAGTACACGACGGAGGAGGGCCAAGGGAAAATGATAATAGTCACTAAAATTAAAATGATTGTAAAAGTTTTAGTAATTGAACTAAAAAAAAGTTTCATTAGTGAGACCTTCCCCATTGTTCTATTCTTTTGTAAAGTTTGGATGCTTCACAGCCCTTTTCAAATGATGAAAATTTAATTCAATTGAGGAGAAAGTGGGTTTGAGGTTGACTTTCTACGAATCAGAATTTAATCAGATGAGGAGAGAGATTTACCTAATTCTAAAGGATCTTTGACCCAACTTTTTTCTTTCTTCTAAACACGTGCCTTTAAAATTGAAAAAAAAAAAACGTTTAGAATACCCCATTGAAGCGTTTTGGTTTCTTTCCAGCGAAGAGATTGACTGGAGAAAAGCTCCGATGAATGAAAAATGCGTTTGGAGAGATTTTATGCTCAATTCATGAATTCCGACTTTTTTCTTCCAGTATGCTTCTTACATGTTGTAATATGTAAATCTTGTGAACGCAATAAAAAAATCTTGTGAATCATAACGTTTAGGACGATGCTTCCTGCTGAGCTGAGTTGGAGAGATCTGATTGGGTATCAATATGGTTATCTTGTCAATGCGTTGACCTTTCGTTGTCTTGGGTTATCCAGAAGGAGAAGTATGGTCAGTCACTCGTATAGGGACACAGGTAAGTGTTGTAAGCTTACTGTGGTGACCTTCGATTTGTCCATGTCCAGTCAGTTGGCGTTACGTCTTCCTGGAGTGAATTTACCTGTAATTGGCGTTGGCGTTATTGTAACCAACTCGTGAGCGACACTCCAGCGCAAAACTTGTTCAAACGAGCGTTGAAACGTTGAAAATGTGGGTCAATCCGAATTGGAGTAAACCTCCATTGCGTCTTGAGGCCACATTTATTACGCTAATTATCATTTCGTATTTAAGCGGTAAGAATCAATTAACGTTACTTTCTTGAACCTTCCCTGATTTTGGATAATGAGGATTCAATGAGCTTTTCAGCGAAACCAACAATATCAATGTCTTTTGATCCAATTTTCACTAATATGTGGATTAATTTTTAGGTCAAAGTCAAGGTCAAGGTCAGTCATTTCCACAAACCCCTCTCCAGGGCCAAGTCCCTTCATTCCCGCAAAATCAAGGTTTACTTTCACAGCAAGGCCAAGGGCCCCCGGCTCCACAGCCTCAGCGACCTCCATTCCAGCAGCAAGGACAACAACGCCCCCTTCAACCTCCGCCCTCTCGATTTGGACCTCCGGCTCAAACCCGGATAAACCCCCAACAAACGCTGTCCCCGCAGTTGCCAGTAGGATTTCCAAATGGAAGCAGTTTTGTTGACCCAACCCTTCCACGACAGCCAGTTGACATCTCCTCGGTAATGAATCTTGGGTCAAAGTTCAATGTCCAAGGGCTCACGACGTTCCGCATTTGGGAAATTGTGGCGGGCTTCCTTCCAACGGTTTCGGGCCATTCGTCGGACTACATCCTTTCTCTTCAGCCGCAGCTCATTAAGGGCATCCCTTCCAACAACTTAAGCAGGGTTCTCTTAAATAATGCCCCCTTAAACCCGCAAGTACTTAAGGCTCTTGTGAGTCAGTCTTCCGGAATGCTCCCTTCACAAAAGTCATTTCTCGTTGTGAAGCTCGAGCCTCAGCTCGCTGATCAGAATGTGGTGAGCATGATTCTGGGGACAGAGCGACCGTGGGAGCTAATGACCTTCTTCAATCCACGTCTCATCCAGAAGGAAATGGAAATAGTAATCCGAGCTATATCTGCATTTACAATTGGTCGAAGTGACCTCAAACTCGCCAAGGTCAGGCTCCTCCCACCAATATTCCTGTCCAGTATGCTCAAAACCCTCCTCGGGGACAACGACCAACTGAGCCTCGAGGCTCTGCGGAGCAGAAACGCTGGAAATGATCTCACGAGCCTGGCTCTCATGGGAGTTCGCTGTCACCAAATCCTCGGCATCAAGCATGATGAAGTTGTGCCATTCCTTCAGATCTTCAGAAATCAGTTCTATGCAAATAGGAAGGAAATAAAAAACTTGAACTTCCCAATCAACCTACGGAACTGTGGCCTCGATGCTCTTTTATTGCATCTTCGAACCAAGGCCGGCGATAACGGAGCAAACGTCCTAAGCCGCTTGGATGCGAGTGAAATTGATGCAGTTGGAGGTAAGGAAATTATACATGCATCGGATTGCTTTTAAATCAAATAATTTAAATAATTTAGAAATGTTTTTCATATTTTTTTTTAGAAATGCTAATAATCCGACGCTAACTAATTCCCTTTTTATGCTCTATTTTTAGGTGAGTTTTTCAGCGCCGTTCCCTTTGCGGGCCTACAAAATCTCCCTGATGAGGTGCGACGCAGCATTTTGATTGAAATCGGACAACTACAGAATTTTGATCTACTACATCTACTCCCAGTGGCGCAGCTCAGGCGATACGCTTCGACACTGATGAATGACTTGTCCAACCAAACACCACCGCAAATAACTCCTTCCTCATTGGCCACTGCATCAGAGGCTCCTCCTTCTTTGAATGCTCAGTCGCTGCTCAAGTTGGGAAACCTCTTCTGTTACGTTGACATCCTCCAGGGGAATTCGTCAAAGGAAACAATTCGTCAAATTCTGGAGGCTAGAAGTTCCCCAGGACAAAAGACTTGTTGCTTTGACCCAGTTTCTCAGGCAGAGTGGGCTGCGGCACTGAAGAAAGTATTTGGCTCTGACCCTTCGGCCTGGAAATCTCAGGACTTGCAGCTCATTGGCGATTTACTTGTGGCTTTAAGCCAAGACGAAGTTGAAAAATTGTCCGACGGTGAAATTGGCAGAGTCATTGGGCCGCTAATGGATGCTTCGGGACTCAACTTTGGATTACAAATGCCTGGAACCGTGCAACCAATGACGTTTGCTCGAGCATGCGTCACCCTTCTACCTCAGTCAGGCGACTATTTGGACTCTTTTAAAGCCCTTATGCGAAAATACGTTCTTGGAGCGGTTCAAGCGGCAACCTTTGCGGAAAGGGCTCAGAAAGTCATGGAAAAACGATTGAATGCAAGAAGAGCGAAGAGAGAAGTGTTGGGCTGGAACGAATATTCTTACGCGGCTCCAAATCGCTTCCAAATAGACCAAAGATACCAGCAAGAACGATATTCTAGCCTTGGTCATGCGCAAAGGTACCGGCGACAGTCTCCATCTTTGCCACCGCCTATTGCTCAAAATGCCCAAGGATTCCAGCAGGGTCAAGGATTTCCGACGAATTTTCAGGCGCAAGATCCGAGACAAAATTCTGGACCAGCCATGGTGGTTCCTCCTCAACAACGCTTGCCTCCGACAATGGCTTCGGGACTTGCTCACCCGCCCCAGGTACCGATGTCACCACAAATTCAATCGGCCCAACCTCAACGGATGCAACCTCAACCGGTACAATCGGAGCAATTTCAAATGCAGCGTCAACCTGTGATGATGCAAGGACCGCCTCCAGCCCAACAACAACAGTCTATAAACGCCCCCCAGCGCCAACCGTCGACTATGGCCGGACCACCCATGGGGCAGCAACAACAGTTTCCACAGAATCCGCAGTTCCGTCCGTCGAGTAGCCAATTTCCTGCATCGCAACCAAGTATACCAAGCGGGCAGAAAATTCCGGCACCAACTCCAGCGCAAATGAACTTTCAGCAACAACCAGCAGTGAATACGCAGAATTTTCAGGGTCAGGGATTACTAACCCCTCAACAGTTTCAACAAGCTCCAACTGGACAAGTTCCACATTCGCAAAATCCGTCGAATACTGTACCAATCGCCGCTTCGGGGCAATCTCCAGCAGCAGGCAGTACAAATCCGGGGAAAGCTGAAACCAAAACTGGTGAACATCTCAGATCCCTTCCAACCGTTCCAGAAATTAAGGTACATTTTTTTTTACAAAAATTAAAGCTTTATAAAAAAAAACACAATACTTCATTCGTAGTTGACATGTCTTGGGATCAAAGCTGCTGGGCCCGCAGCGATTGGATTGACGATGAACGACTTTGGATCGCTTGACGCCGAGGAACTTACGAACTGTATTGAAGCTATTGGTTTCGTGGACTGGGGTGAGCAGCAGAAGCGGGAACTTTTGCTACTCATTAAGCAAAAGCTGAATTTGACAGCACAAGCGCTCACAACGCTGAACTTGCTTGAACTTGGAAATTTGGTTACTGCCCTGTCAACTTCCGATCAAGCTGGTGCAAGTAACGGAATTTTTGGCTTGAGCAATTTGGGCCAGGACAGCGACAGATTTACTCCATTTGATATTTCTGCAACTAATTTGTCGGTTCCACACGGTTTGGACACAATTTCAATTCTCGGTACCAGAATTAAAAACCCCGAAACCGTAAGTACTAAAAAAAATTCCAGACAATTTCAGTATAATTTAAATTAGTGTTTGCCCTTTTTATGGGAATTTGTAGCTCAAAATGATTGGAGACAAATTTAGCAAGGAAAACGGACTCTTTAGTCCACGGGAAGGCAGAAGCAACATCATATTTTTAAAGGCCACGGTCCTGTCACTCGGAAATATTGTCTGTGGACTGGACAATAATGTCTTGAAGACAATTTTCGATTCCAGTTCTACATTGTTTCTCGAAACGAGTCCAATGATCGGGAGAGTAGAGGGATGTGGACCCGAGTCACTCTCTACGCTTGCGCGATATGCAATTCGACCCACCAATTACGGGCCTCCGGAGTCTTGGAGCTTCGAGGATGTCAGCACAATTGGAATCGTAATTGCAGGTTGGAAAACAATTTTTATGTGTACACTCCTTGCTGAAGCGTTGAAGCGCAAACTCCTTGCTGAAGCGTACAATAAAAAATATTCCAGTCCCTCTTGCAAAACATTACATTTTTACGAGAAGGTTTAAAGAATCTATTCAACGTACTGCGCTGCGTCAAATGTTACCAAAAATTGCCTTTAATTGATTTTTTTTTGGTAGATTCTTTTAACATTAATTCGTAATTCCAGGTTTGACTCCAGCGGAGATTTCCACCATCCCACCACTGTCACTCGAAGGGCTACATTCTCGTGCTGTCAAAGTATTTTCAGCGCCACAGCTTCAAAGCCTTTCAATGGATCATCTGTCAAACTTTTCATATGAAGCAGCGAATGAAGTCTTTAACACTGGTCATCACGTCAATGCCCTCAGCGCCGAGCAACTTGGAGCTCTTCGAGGAGTTCTATCGGTGAATACAGAGCACTTGAACATTCCAGACGACATTCGAACGCGTTCCATTGAGGGCGGTGAACATGCCCATCCAAACGGAACGGCGAAGAACGGGACACGGCCTGGAGCGTCAATTTCCACGACTCCAATTAGAGACGAAGAAGGCGACGAAATGCTCGCTGAACCAGAGGATCCAGCAGCCACCAATACTTCAACAGCACCAAAGACCACCACTTCCACCACTCCACGGCCCCCTGCTGAAGGTCAAACTGTGACTGGAGACTCGACAGCGTCCGGGTCAACGAAGCGTTTAGACAGACCTATTAGTTTTCTATTTCTAGTTTTCAGCTACACGCTCTTCCGCTGCTGAAGTCAAAGAAAATAGCGTTAGATTAATATTCTTGTAGGCGTTGTTTATATTTGTCATTTTCAACATTAGCTATTATTCGAATTAATTAACCGAATAAATCCAGAGTATTAACAACACATTGAGAAGGCATTCAATTTAAAAAATAATTGAATTTCCGATTTTTTTGTGCGATCTGAAATTCGAGTAATCTAGATGCATTAACAATGTTACTAAATTGGTGATTGACAGTTCTGGTTCTGGATCCAGCGAAAATTGGGAAAACTAGAACAATTATTAATTTTGGGAACTCAGATACTGTCACAAATATTGCTTGAAAATTATCAATTTACAAATCACCCTCAATCCTAAAACCTTTGCTAGCTGTTGTTTTTAAAATGACCAATCACATTCCAGTATTCAACGCTGTTGGTGTTTTTCAAATATTTACGGTTGTTAATTCAGCGTTCCTTCCGCCAATTGTACGTAATTTTAATACGCCATTTTTTTTCTCTCCAATTTGTTGCAATAGTTTGCTTATTTTAAAGGGTAGTGACTCTGAGACGCATTTAAGCAATAACACAATTCCGGCCGAACCTTTAAACCCAAGTGAATTTGAGGAAGCGAAATTGTTAGGCAAGGCAATTAAAATTTCAATTAATTTTAAGATATGTTTATAATTCAATAACGCTCGGTTACAGAAGATGATCACGCTCCCAGGAGTTCGGTGTTTTATGAGGGCGAAGCGTTATATGAAAACAGCTTTCGCAGAGAGCAAGAACGGCAGCGTCAGGCTGAACTATCGCGAAACGGGCTTATAGATGAACGGAAACGGTGGCCAAAAGTAGGGGAGAACGTAATGATCCCTTACATCATCTCTTCCAAATTTAGTAAGCCAAAAATTAAAATGCAGCAACTACTTCAAATTAGTTGCTAATTGGCTTTCAAGCAATTAGTAAAAACAATAATCACCTCAAAATGTTTGAACTGATTTTAGATCCCAAGCAGCGACAGCAAATAGCAAGGGCTTTCGATAACTTCCATGACACGACTTGCCTTCGTTTCGTCCCCCGAAATACTCAGAACGACTATATTCACATCGTTCAAGGTAATGGGTGTGACAGTGACGCTGGGAGAATTGGCGGAGAGCAAACGCTGTCGCTTGGTCCTGGATGCGAGTTCACGGACATAGCAATCCATGAACTTAATCATGCTGGTGCGTTAAAAAAAAATTGGGAATTAAATATAAAATTAAACTAAACGTATGATTCGACCTAATATTTAAAAATGGCCTAATTTTCAGTGGGATTCTGGCATGAACAGAACAGGCCTGATCGAGACAGTTACGTTAATATTTACCTGAACAATGTTAAACCAGGTTGGTTTAGTTCATTTTGGCATTGCGAAAAACTAGTTAAGATTCTTACACCCCTAATATGAATTTGCGTAGAAAATCGCTTCAATTTTGATAAAATGAGTATGCGTCAAGTAAATTCCTATGGCGTTGAATATGATACGGATTCGATCATGCATTACGACAAATTTGCCTTCTCACGTGACCCTCAGCGTCTCGTAGTAATGGAACCAAAAGTGCCAAATGAGAATATGGGCTTGGCGAAAGTGTTGTCAAAGGTGAAAGCACTCTCAAATTGTCGAATTAAAAATAAATTCTAATCAAATTTTTAAAAATTTGTTTGTTACACATTTCCCAAAGTCCGACATTTTGCGGATCCTAAAGATGTACAAGTGTGACACAATTTCGAAAAAGAAACGCTATCGAAAAGTTGCACGATCAGTTTCCGAAAACGGCGAAGGCGCTACAAAACTAGCAGGTGAATTTGATTTCCATCAATTATTAATTTAAGGAAATTAACGCATACACTTACGCCAACGATAATGTGAACAGATGCAGAATTTCACGATGCCAATAACTGCAAAGACTTGCATGAAGACTGTTCCAGCTTTAAGTCGGTGACTAGCTGTGAAAGTAATGCTTGGGTCAAGGTCACGTGTCGTAAATCTTGCAACAATTGTGGTAATACGATAATCTAAAATTATAGTAGTGAGCAAAGCTTACAGTCAATTTAACAACTTTTTTATTTAGCAAATTCATGTCAAGATATGAATGCCGAATGTTCGACATGGGCTTCAAAGGGTGCCTGCGATGATGGTCACTCGGAATACATGAACCTCTATTGCCCGAAATCCTGTCACTTTTGTAAAAGCCACTTAAACTAAACAAACTGTTAAAAATCTAAATACATTAAAAATTAATTATTTTATGCAATCGAAAAATTATGCAATTCATGCGTCAAAATTATCCCCTCTGACGCTTTTGCAAGATCTAAGCAAACGCTGCGATTGCAGACTTCGAACGTCGTTGCACATGCGGCTAGAAAATTTCCAGCATAAATGGTTGTTGTAATTACTTTTGCTTAATTAATATGAATCCTTGGTGCGTAGTTAATTAATTTGGGCGAATACAGGTGTGACATGATTGATCCTTGGGGATGACATATTGTATAATTTCTGAATTTTGTTAATATTTGCATTAGAAATTGAAGGGACCAATGTCACTGTCATTGTGTTTCCAATTCTTTCCTTCAATTAGGGTAGACCTTCCAGAAATTAATAAATTAGCCTTCCAGGGTCCCATAAATGCTGAGTCAAAACAAATAGTTTTTTCTCAAATCCACAAAAGCGCTGCCGCTCCAAACACTTAAAACTTTTGCCTTAATAACGTTACAAATTGGTAAATTATACAATTTTATAGCAATGAACTTAATTTGTGCTTCCGCTCTTCTCTTGATAACGTTTTCAATTTCCAATGGACATCCCGAAAGTAATAGCGGCTCCAATTGGCAACAACCGCAATTTGATGTAAGCTTGAAAAATTATATTAAAAAATTTTGGAGCATTTTTTTTTTATATTATTCTTACATAGCCTTTTGATTTTTTACAAAGATGGTCGAGCATGTCCCTGGAGAGCCAGTAAGAAAATTTCCAAATAAGAACACAATTGCTTTTTTGGTATTACATTTGATTTGATTCTAGTTGTCACCAATTGACTACCAAAATGCTGAACTTTTGGGTATTGTTGTAATTCGTCTAAGAATTTTGATTTTGAACTAACTCAGTCAAAATGTTTTGATCTTTCAGTGAATATCCCTCCTCCAAACACTATTTTCAGTAAGGATCCGATAGAGCTTGCAGGCCTCTTTGAAGGAGACATTATACTCACGGACAAGGACAAAGGTCATGCCTTGAGAAATTTCTCTGAAGATCAAAGCGCTGACGAAAACCTGAAAAATGCGATAATGAAGGAAAGTCAAAAGTGGCCCGGAGGAGTAATACCGTACTTCATCGCTGCTCAATTTGGTGAGATACCTGAACAGCGTCAGTCCCAAAGCCAAAATTTTTAAATTTAACATTATAGATCCCGTGGAGCGAAGTACTATTGCTAGAGCCTTTTTGGAATATCAGCGATCTACCTGCATTGTCTTCAAACCAAGAACCACAGAAGTGGACTATATTCACATCACCAAAGGAAATGGCTGCAGTAGTCACGTGGGGCGGACCGGTGGAGCCCAGCCTGTGATACTGGGGAACGGATGCGTCTTTCCTGGTATTGCTATGCACGAATTGATGCACGCAGGTACGACTTTTGCTCAAAACCATAAACATGCAATGATGAAATTAAAAAATACACATAAAATTTTACAAATCAAGGCTTTAATTAAACAGTGGGCTTTTGGCACGAACAGTCAAGATGGGACAGGGATGATCATGTCACAATCCGATATGAGAACATACAACCGAGTAAGCTGGAACGAAACGTTTTTTTTTAACTTCATAATTTTAAGAATCGTTTAAATTGTTGTGTGACGTCTATTCTACTAGATATGGAATTTAATTTTCAAAAGTACAGTTGGAACACAATTCAGAATTTAGGGGTAGGATACGACACTTCGTCCATTTTGCACTACGGACCCTATGCCTTTGCCAAGGACAAGAGGTATCCTTCTATCGTGCCCAAAACTGCTAATGAAAAGATGGGACAGAGGACCGCGTTTTCCCCGGTGAATTGATGATTAATGTGTCTTAATTAATCAGTTTGGATTTAGATTAACTTTTTGTTTTCTAGAATGACATAATGAAAATTAATCGACTCTACCATTGTAATGGTCAAGTCCCTGTGAGTACGGAACCTACATCAGCGGCGACCACCACAGCAAAGCCACAAACTACCGGTATGAGCACCATTGCTACTATTTTCTAAAAGCACTGGAGCATTAATTAATAATCAATTATATAACAAAAACTACTTATTACTTAGGCGGTGAAACCCGCTGCATCGACTCCCATAAATATTGTCCAGACTGGTCAGCTCGAGGGGAGTGTCAAAACAATCCTGCTTGGATGCTTGTTAACTGCAAAAAATCTTGCAATCGCTGCAGTATGAATAAAGTTGAAAATACTAACAAATGTATTTCTAAATATTCTGAAACTTTTTGAAAGAATAGATTCTCCATGTTCTGATTCGAATCCGAATTGTCCAATCTGGGCTGAATTAGGTGAATGCCTAAAAAATCCGAATTACATGGAAACCTACTGTCCCACTTCATGTGGCTCATGTGGGCGTGACCCGGGGTCCATTTCTGGTAACCAGGTTTCTGGTTTTTTTTTTTTTTTTTTTTTTTCCCGAAAACTCACAATTTTTTTACAATTTTTTTTGTCTATTCTTAGATGCTACAGTGGTGTGTGAAGACAATCATGAACATTGCGAAGCTTGGAAGGATCGCGGAGAGTGCTCTCTAAATCCAAAGTACATGTTAAGCAAATGCAGGAAATCGTGCAAAATGTGCAAAATTACGACAACAATGCTCAAAACGTTGAAAGAATTCAGCAAGGCACAGTTTCATAGACGAAGTAAGGTCGCCTCCTTAAAGCTCAACAAAAAAGAACTGTAGAGGCGTTCCTGGAATAACTGGAAATCCTCGCAATTTATATCAAAGATGAACGAACACTTATCCGTTTTGAACTGAAAAAGGCTTGTAGATTTTAAAATGCTCATTAATTTCCACAATTCATTCTTTTAAAAATCACATTTACAACGTAATATTATTAAAATCTCTCTTACATGTGAATTAGTGACAAGAACAATAGAAAATGCCTAGGATTGACTTGGGATTGAGACATTTAATTATTGCACGTTAGTTTCTTATGTCCAGGGATATCCCAGTGCAAACATGATCGTGCCAACTAGAAAGTACGTTGAGAACCAGATTTGGACGAATGCAGTTACAGGCATCCAGGAAATTAGTCGTTTGAGAAATATAGAGCGCTCTTGGTTCAGCCGCTCGGCAATGTAAAAGTAAATGTATGGACAAGCTGACATGATCATTCTAGTGGAAACCTAGGTCAAATTCAAAGCGAAATTAGGTCAAGTGGTGAATGATTCTGTAACATGACATGACATACTTGGACGTGAATGAAGAAGAGGCAGAAAAATGTGAGGAAGAGGCCGTGCCAAGCGAGGGCCAATGACAGAATGTTCAAGTAGAAGTCATCTTGAGAGCTCTTTAATTTACCCGACAGCTCCAGTCGCTAAAAAGTTAAAATTTATATTAGCAACTCAACTCAAATTTTCATTTAGAAGAAAGTCAGTGCCAAAGCCAATACGCTTAAATTCAAAATTTTCAATTCACAATTTCAAAATTTTGAGCAGGAAAAGCTCCTCCTACCTCCACTTTCGCGTGACGCTGAGCCCCAATAGCCAAGGTAAGAAGCACTGGCAGAGCCAATATAAAATTTGGAATTTGTTTCAGTTCAAAATACCTACAAAATTTGTCAAATTAATTCCGAATTCAAACTAAATCAGCCTTTAACAGATTCTGCATTACTGAAGAAACCCTACGTTCCAATTTGCCTTTTGAATATGGGAGTAGGGCAGCGTATGGTAGAGACAAAAATCAGGAAGTGGTCCTTGAACATCTCTGCAGAACTGGTTCACGCAATACCCCTATTACACAAAATTTAATTAGACCAAAATTCAAAACTGACACACAGCAATACGCTGATCAATACCTGGAATGCTATGAACGGTGCGAGGCCAATGAGGCACAGTATTCCGACTACAACCGTTTTCTTAAAAATATTCACATATCGCCTAAAAGGTGGCTCCCGGGCCAACTTCTTCTGAGACGGTTCACGGTCACCTCCATAAACAATTTCCGTCAACGCTGCAACTCCGATGAGAGCAAAGTTTAGAAGTCCGTTAGAACGGCAAAAGGCTCCAAGTGAAGCGTAAATAATGGACGTAAAAAACCGCCTGAAGCATTTACCAACAAGTACGAAAATTAATTACACTGTAGTATTAATTAAAATCAATAAATTTATTACCTTTTGTTCAGTTCCAAAATGCAGCTGAAAGTGAGCAAGGCAAAGAGGCTTTCTGAGTAGAAGGCCGTGAAGAAGATGGAGGCCGGATTGTAGCAAAAGAGGAATACCACCGTTGGAACGATGTAATTTGCACTGTTACCGTAGTGTAATATTACGAGCTTGGCGAGCACTACGGCCGCTTCCTGGAAGCACCAAACGTTAAAAACAATCCCCGCTAACAGAGTTAGTGAATGAAGCGACAGGACTGGAAACAAGAGAAGGTTACTCAATCTGGCAAGTATTCCAGTCGTGATTGGAAATAATGGGAAGAAGGCCATTGTGTTCTGATGCGTGTACCCTTGTGTTGCAACATGAAGAAAGTACTGACCGTCCCAATTGACGAATCCTACGGAACAAATTTTACATTCTTAAGTAATCAAATCAGTTCAAATATTTTCATCAATTAAAAACAATGGCCATGACACGAGTTACCTCCAAATGTGGCATTAACTAGCCTATCGAACGCACCCATTGACTCAGGTCCCGATGTTTTGAACCCATCGTTGACATGTGGTGTCAGTGTCAAGACTGATACTAACTACAAACATTTCGACTAATTAAATGCACGAAATATTACTTTGATTAATGATCACGCAATTTAGGAACATACTGGACGCCGTTCTTATAAGCAGAATTTGCAAAAAGTAACAAAACGCGGGACTCCGTATAATACAAATAATACAAAATAGCAAAAAAAAAATTGTACCTGAATAATGAGAAGGGTTAATCGTGAAATTAAGGCAGTTCTCCGTACGTTTTCTTCAGTGTAAGAGGTCATTTGGAAGGTCAACGAGGTAAAGAGGTAAGCGCACTCTTCCTTAATATCACTACCGATAGAAGCGCAGAGTCCAGTAAGTAATTGTCCAGGTGTAATTGATTCTGGACAGGGCTCAGTTTTGCGGATTTGGTTCTCGAAAGTGAGAGTTTCAATATCTTGGTATTCGTCCTCCTCTTCCGTATCACTTCCCCGTATCCGCGAAAGTTGAATGTCATGTTTCGCTCCTCTTGTAGAAACGCTGGGGCTGGAGGAAGCGCTGGAACCGACATCTCCAGACCCTGTTATTACAGCCGAGGAAAATCGCTGACGAATATCGTCGGGAAACACTTTCGACTTGGAGCGACTCATTTTCCACAGTTTTTTTGAGGATTAGTTTGCCGGCCGCTGCCAAGATTAGTCCAGGTAGTTCGCTTATCTTACTAAACGTAAAAGGGATTGTTGCATTCTGCTTTCATAAACAAGACTAAAATTCAATTCATCCATTGCCCTCACGACGTAAACAAATGTATTGTGCCTATAGGTGAATCAAAATCATGCGGCGAGGCGGATATGGACGGGGCATACAATTCACACCAGCAACTGGCGGCGGTGCGGCAATTCCACCGCCGCCGAGCTGCCTTGTGAATAGCAGAGGAGGCTACACAAATATGAACCAAATAAATAGTGCAATGCGTCCTTTTTTGCCTGGAGCTTCAGCAGTTAGTGGTGGAAGCAGCTTCACCAGCGTATCGTCTTCGCCAATCGGAATTAGGCGTCCGAGGACCACGGAAGAAGAATATTTTAACGATGAACCCGTAGAGGAATTGGCCTATCAACCAGCCCCAGGAAGTCCGTCATATAGAGGCGGAAGCGACGATGATGATGATCCGTTGGATGCCTTTATGGCAGGGATTGAGAAGGAGGTCAAGAAAGAGGCTGATCCAAAGAGGTTGCAGAAAATGACAGAAACGAAGGGTGTTCGGGATGATATAGAGGAAGAAGATGACGAAGAGACCTATTACAGGTAAATGAAGTAGTAATTTGAATTTGCTATCTGGAAAATTTGGACGTATGATTATGAATTAAAATTTTGGCTCAGATACGTTGCTGAAAATCCCGATTTTGGCAAAGATGAAGATTCGGGCAATGAAGGTATTGACTATGATGAAGACGGAAATCCGATTGCACCGAAGAAATCTAGGGTACAATATTTTGCGGTTATTCTCAATTGTCTATTCTAGTGTTTATTATTTTTTCAGTGGATTGATCCATTACCACCTATTGATCATTCAACCGTGACATATCCAGCGTTCGAAAGCAACTTTTATCAAGAGCATAAGGAGATAGCGGATTTGTCAGAGGATCGAGTTATAGAGTTACGAGTTACCCTCGGGATTAAGGTGCATTTAAACTTCAAATTAATAAACTCCATGTCCCAAACCTGTCTAATATGCTAGAGCTCGGCTAATTAACTAGGTCAGTGGAGCAGCGATCCCGAAGCCTGTAAGCAGTTTTGCACATTTGGGTAAGAAAATAAACGTACACAACAAAAGAGAATAACAAACAAACATATTGTCTTTGTTTAGGATTTCCTGAAGTTCTAATGAAAATAATTCGAAAATCTGAGTTTACACAACCAACTCCAATTCAAGCTCAAGGAATTCCTATTGCGTTGATGGGGAGGGATATCATTGGTATGTAGTTAAGGAAGTTATCAGATTTTCATGTCCTTTGATTAAGAACATTATTTTAATTGATCAGGAATTGCAAAAACCGGTTCTGGTAAAACAGCTGCGTTTCTTTGGCCAATGCTAATTCATATTGCTGATCAGAGTGAACTGAAACCTGGTGACGGTCCGATTGGACTCATTTTATGTCCCACTCGAGAATTAGCCTTACAGGTTAACTATACATACATTTTTCATCCTATTTTTTATATCTCAATTTCTTTTTCATACCTCTATCTTGAACAAACAGATTTATAATGAAGCCAAAAAGTTTGGAAAGGCATTTGGCCTGCGTGTATGCTGCTGTTATGGCGGTGGATCCAAATGGGAACAATCCAAAGCATTGGAAGAAGGCGCCGAAATTGTAGTAGCAACTCCGGGTCGGATGATCGATATGGTCAAAATGGGAGCGACTAACTTGACTCGAGTGTCATACCTGGTTCTAGATGAAGCAGATAGAATGTTCGATATGGGATTCGAAGTGCAAGTACGCTCCGTCTGCGATCATGTTCGCCCTGACCGACAAACCCTACTCTTTAGTGCAACCTTCAGGAAAAAGGTGGAACAACTAGCAAGAATTGCACTGTCAGATCCAATTAGAGTGGTTCAGGTAATCTAACTTTGAAAAGGAAAGGTTTCAGAAATTAAAAAGAAATTTATGCTCATTTTTACAGGGTGACATAGGAGAAGCAAATTCTGACATTAAACAAATTGTCATGGTCCATCCCTTGGGCGGGAGCAAATGGAACTGGCTCACGGCCCATTTGGTCGAATTCATGTCAGAAGGTTCTGTTCTTATTTTTGTAACAAAGAAGGTAATTTTGTTACCTGAAACATGTCTTATTTAGAATGAATAATGAAAATATAACTCAATTCTATAAGAGACTAAACTAAGAAAAATATTGCGACCCATTTCTCTTGTAGGCAAATGCGGAAGAATTACATGCAAATCTCAAGGTCAAAGAATTTGAGGCTTTCCTGTTACATGGCGACATGGATCAAATTGAGCGGAATAAAGTAATCCAAGGTTTCCGGAAGAAGGAATGCCCTATTCTCGTGGCCACGGATGTAGCTGGTACGTCTGTCAAATAAACCTGTCTCTTGACAATTTATCATCCGTCCTTTTTCTACAGCTCGTGGTTTGGACATTCCACACATCAAAACTGTGGTAAATTTTGACATTGCTCGAGATATTGACACTCATACGCATCGTGTGGGAAGGACAGGGCGTGCGGGTGAGAAAGGTACAGCCTACACCATGGTTACAGAAGGTGACAAAGAATTTGTTGGACACTTGGTCCGGAATTTGGAAGCGGCTGGTCAAGGTGTGCCAAAGGATCTCATGGATTTAGCATTAAAGGTAATGTACTTTAAAAGTCAAAGTCAACGACGCCCGACGCCGGAGTCACTATCCTGCATTCTTATCCTCAATTCTATTTTCTTAATTGATATCTGTCTTGTTATGTAAATTGTAGAGCGCGTGGTTCAAGAAAGCTCGCTTTAAGGAAGGAGCTGGAAAACCAGCATCAAAAGTCGGACAATGTCGTGGCCTAGGGTTTAAAGACGATTTAGGAACTGGAAGTGGCCCAAAATCATTCGTCTTACCAAAGCCTGGAATGATTTCAAGTAGCATGTTAAGTAGGGTAAGTGATGCTGGAGGAGGGCCTGCAGCGGGAAGGGTTGGAGCTCTCAAAGCTGCTTTCAAGGCTCAATACCAATCTAACGTAAGTTTCAGTTCATGAGAAGCAAAATTTATCCCTCGTATCGTAGGGTAAAAAAATAATGAATTTATTCAATTTCAGTTCAAAAGAAGTGATGAACCACTTCCACCGCCATTTTCCCCTGAAGAAACTGAATTCGCAGAACCTCTTCCCGCATCATCAGATACTCCAAGAAAAAAGAAATCCAGATGGAACTAACTTATCGTATCTTATATTTTATTGTTTCAAACGTATTAATTTATTATAATTAATAAATCATATTTTGATTTTTAAATCGATAATAGTCGCTTTGTCAAATTGTATCGTATCTCATTAAAATATCTACTTTCAACTCTTACGCAACAGCTTGTGAGAACGCTGACTGCAGTAAGATTACCATATTGATAAACTCTTTGTATTGTTTGCCGAGGACTTTAAAATTGTGAGACATCATTCACTAAAAAGCTTTTAAGATTCCACTTACCAAAAGACAATTACTCGATCTTGACACTGAAACGAGCGCATTATTGATCCTTTGCCTTGCGTAATTTTGTCGTACACAAGACTTGATTTTACTTCGTTATGAATACTATTTAGCTAATATTAATACGTACGATGATGCTGAGTCTCAGAGTAATTCTATTGTTTAACGATAAGCTCAATAGCAATTAGATGTTAACTATGAGAGTGACGGGGTTGGAAGCCCCTTCATCAATAAGTATTCACACGGTGCCTTCTGACCATTTCCGTTTTCCACAGTTTGCCAACACAGTTTGTCCAAATGGAGACTTGTTGACGATTCCCGTGAAGCCGTGTAAGGAAATTGTAATTTTTAATCAATTGTTTGTATCAGTCGCATTCAAGACGCTGCGAGAACTTCTTTTCTGAAGTGAATTCGATTTTCACTATTAAAGTTAAAGTTATCGCCTGTCTTTCAGCATGCAACGATTTCTAACACTAATTACGGGTTTGGTGGGACTAGTCGCTTTATTTCTGTGTCATGACGCAGATCTCACTTTGGCCGCCGCAGCGATTTCAATGGAGGAAGTGAGTCCTGACGGAAAGTTGTATCCAATGAAATTCCAGCCTGAGTACGAAGATTTTGCAATGGCCCGATATTTCAGGACTCGGGAATTGGTCAGATTTCAAATTCGTTGCTTTTTCTACGGTGGACCGTGTGATATTGGTAAGTAAGCATAAAATTGCTAAACAATTTTTGAAATACAGCTACAGCGATTAATACTGAATTGAATCTTGGGATGCTGAAGAATCTTTGTTCCAAAAAGCCGTGGGAAAAAGAAAATACATTTATGTTTTCATTCATTTTTTCATCTTTTTCAGTTGGGCGATGGGCAAAACGTAAGATACGTTTTTAAGTAACGCTCTATTCACATTAAGTTGAATAATTAACTCAACGTGCTTTCTTTTTTTATAGCTCGTATAAAAACAGGCTTTCTCGGTCCCTGTATCAAATGCACCGAAAAGCAGGAGAATTGGCTTGCCGATTCGCTGAATCTAATCGCTGAATCGGATCCTGATCTGTTTCGAGCAGTGATTGCTAGATACATTGAATTTTACGGTATTACCCTCCCGTTCGAAGATAGACTTCGAGTTGCCAAGGCCTTTGAAATGTGACTTAAGCAGCTTCAAGACCCTGTGTTGCAATTGCAACCAATCAAATGCTGCTAGATTCCTGCCGTCAATGCATAATTAATGTTACACATTAATTTAGACCTCAAATTATAAGCACGCTCCATAGTCCAGGATAGGAGCATGTTTCTGGAACCCGTAGTTTTTGCTAATTATTTTTTTAATGTAACCCACGATTAATCCAAGAAAAAATAAATCTTGTCAGACAGAGCACTAACAAAAAGAAAAATATGAGGTGACGTTGCAATTTGTCCAGAAAAATATGAGTGGTCAGTATTTGCGGAAAGGTGACGCTGGAGGGTCAAATGACAACGTTTTCCTTGATTGTGATTCTACTTGGCTCAGCGCTGACGCTGGAAATCGTAACAGCAACAACTAAACCTTTAATAACAATCGAAACAGACAAGCGCATCTACCCTCCGAAATACCAACCGGATCTAGATAGTCGTTTCAATATTAGCTCATATTTTGCTAATGAGAGAATTGTTCGCTTTCTCATCCGATGCCTATTCTACGGAGAAGTATGTGATATGGTTGGGAAATGGTCCAAACGTAAGTGAAAACGTAATCTACAAATAGGGCAAGTCAGTAAGGTTTCCAATAGTTGTTTTAATAAAATTGAGCCAATATTTTACGTACAAATTTTTTTGGTACACTGCAGCCAGAATGATGAGAAGCTTGCTGGGAGGATGTCAACCTAAATGCACGGCGGATCAGCGTGATTGGCCGGAGAAATCCATAGAAACAATTAGCATAAAATATCCCGTCATGTATCGGGCGATGGTTGCACGGTTCCTGGAATATATTGGGATAGAACTGCCCCAAAAAGAAAGGCGTCTGGTTCACCTTGCTTTTGAAGAAAAGAGAAAGTTTTAAGCTTTTAAAATTTATGTCAATGTAATCCATACGTAGAAAGTAATTAAAAGATTAAAAAAATGCTTCGATTAAAAAAAGACAATCGGATATTAATCACGACAAAAAAAAAAGTTCGACTCACGTGCCCCACAATCTTTTATTTTCTTAAGAGTTATTATGCAACTAAAAACCACTTATTCCAAAGCAAGGACGCTCTCACGCATCAGGTTTATTAATTAGCAAACTTTAAACAATGGAAGCAAATGAAGCGTTGGCGGCGATGTCTATATAGTAATCGTACTTGATTGAAGTCAATCAAAGCATCTTAACTTACTTGACCAATTAATTTTAAATAAATTTTTAGGTACTCATTCGGTGTTCTTAAAATTCTCCGGTACACGCGTAGGTACTAAAATCAATGTCATGCAAATTCGTTTAGGGTTTCGAATTTTGTGAAATTATATTGTGAGAATTGTGGGCACGTGGAATACCGGTTTTTAGGAATTTGACATTGACAAGACTGGAATAGACCTTTTAGAACGCTGGAAGTGGTGGAGGTGAATTGTGAGTGGGGTTAAGCCTAATTCAATTTAATTCAGCCAATGAATGCATCAGTCCTATTAATAGTGGGAGATCGTGGTTGAACTGAAGATTAGAATTGCATTGTGAAGAAGTAGCGTTAGCGTGTTATTGTTGGTTTGGTGTTGCCCCAGGGCAATTGTTCTAAATTCCATTTTACCTGCCATCCACTTCACTTATCTGACCGCATTTGGGACGCTTTTATCAGCACAAGATCGCTTTCACCAAAATCATAGAATACTGAATAAATTTATGTAGTACGGCGTACTGTCGAGAACCCCTCTAATTTATAATTTCAGTAAGTTCAAGTCTCTCCTAATTCGGACCTAAATTATAAAACGCAAAAACCCATTTCCAACAAACAGAGGCTGAAGTAAGGTAAGTCACATTCTCACATTTTTCATCAATAATTTATTGTTTTCTTCCTTTTATAAAAACTTTGAAAAAATTATAAAATGTGATTCGGTAATGATTAAGCGATTACGATAAAATGAATTCAAAAACAACTTCCCATTGGCGCATGACGTTTTGCAATTTGTCCTTGACATTGCTTGAAAATGAACAATGAACATTTGAGTTTCGACATTGGAGGGGTGAACTAATTTAGTTATAGGGATCTCTTGCGCTTTCTGGTTTACTAGAATTACGATATGAGGAAACGATTTAGCGTTTTAGGCAATTTCTCAATTTAACAGCTACAAGTTCAGATCAGGCTACTTTAAGTTACAGCATGAAGCTACTTCCCATTTGAAAATGGGAATGATAGTTAACAATACCTACTTCGACGCGAGAAATTTCTTCAATAATTAACGTACTTAAACTAAATTGCCATCTTTGAAATGTAATCTTGAAAAATTAAAA
>JAQFYP010000242.1:0-28387 GCA_034694865.1 Bilobella braunerae | reverse complement strand
ACCTGGATTCAACGCTAAATTAACAAAGCATCCGAAGTTGGTTGTTAAGTTATTCCTGCAGTGTTTTAACATTGGAATTATGTAAGCTACGGGTCTACATTCAACATGTCTTTAATGTTATAAAAAAAAAAGGAAAAGGAGCGATATTTGACATTCCCGCCCCATTCCCTACCCTTCCCTTCATGTTGATCATCCGGGTCAACATGAAGGGAAGGGTAGGAATATGGAAAAAAATAGGAGCTCATTAGCATAGATGTTGATGACACTATGCAAATGAGGGCAGTTTTTAGGATTCCATTAACACTGTTGGGAAACCTTATCAGGTAATCTTCATATCCTCTGTCTGTGTATGCCTAGTTCACGGAGATACGGGCATACACAAGGTCAGAGGCATGGCAATTCCTTTAAGGGAAAAACCAACAGAAAAAACTTTTTTGTGACTGATCGGGGGATTTGAACCCCCGTTCTCATGATGGCTAGTGAGAGAGATTGAAGCACCAACCACTAGGCCACCACCGCCAAAAGCCATAAATCAATTTCTGAATTAGCAACTTTAAAAAACTTCTGTTTTCTACAACAAAAAATAAAATGAACAGTTTATCATATTAAAAGCGCAATGTTTTTATTGGGAGCGCGTGGCCAAGAGGTTAAGCATTTTTTGTGTTTTTAACTAATTCACCGTTATTACCTATATGGTTAAGGCTCATACGAAAGTGGTTCAAACCGTAGTAGTTTTTTTTTAATTTTGAAATTCTTTGAAAGGGGCTGAAAAGATCGCGGTTTTCAAGATTGTTTTCAGAATGACAAATGAAAAGCTTCCATTTCATCTTTGATTCCTCCGCAATATTTTCAAAAAATCTTAAAGTTTAAAAAAAAAACTTCCTTTTCAATTCTTACAAATTGTTCTGAGATTTATATTTTGCTTTCAAGCAGAATAACAGCTAATGGCACAATTTCCAATTTCTATTAAAGCACGAGCTCAAGATTTTCGAAAGATTTTTGTAAAAAAAAAAATTGTTTAAAAAATTCCACTTTTTGCTGAACATTGAAGCCTTCAAATTTCCAACTGTTCTCAAAACAAAGAAGCATAATTTAAAAAATAAGTTTTCACTAGTCGTTCCCGCTATTCTTCCCGTTAGTTCGCTTTTTGACCAGAATTACGTTCAGACGAGTGCTATAGTGCTAAGTATGATTTTCTTTTTTCCAGACCTTGACCGACTGTAGTAGCAAAGGGAAGCAGGAAATATGCTACCAGCGCTTTGCAGCATAAGTAATGAATAAAAACAATTTTTCAATTCAAATTTCCATTATTTCCGGTTTTTGTACAAGAAAATGTAAAAGTAAAACAACACCCCCTGCGTCTTGCTAGAAATTAAACTTCATGAATATGGGATCAAATTTAAAATTAAAATTTGATGCAAAGTTGGTGTAGTTCTGTGGGTGGTATGTTTGAATGAATTCTGAACATGAGCCATTTCTTATGTTCCATTGCTGAATAGTTAATGTTGCGGTACATCGGAGAGGTAAATGCTATGTTTTAAATTACAGTGCACAGTACTTGACAAATACAACTCAAATGCAACGTCGATGGCAAACATTGCAACACTTCCACTTCCAAGTACGTTTTTTTTTATCCAAAAATGAATTTGAATGAGAAAACGTTTCCTTCTAATTATTCTCTTTACCTAGCTTTCCACATCTACAGAGCATTTTTGTCACGTTTGTCTCAGGAAAAGATAAAACATGTGAAAGTAAGGCGCTGTATATTTAATTCTAAATTCATGAAAACCTAGTTATTTGTAGATCTTAACCAACTTATACAAGTATGCATAATGCCGTAAAGCCCAACTTCCCAACATTGAGCTGCACTGCACTTCTCAGAATGTATAATGAAAGCGTCTCTGTGGCTGAATATCATTTAGCCAACAGTGTTGGACAGAAGTTCATTAAAAAAAAATTTGATTTCTTTGTTCTATTTTCATAAAAAAATAGAGCCTCGCTTATTTTCAAAAACAATAACAACCACCCGTCACATTACCGCTAAAGCGCAGAAGTATTTTTTTTTTACAAAATCTTAAGCTTTCTCAACGTCACCGAGAAAGCTAATGCTTTCACTTTGTCTAAAGAAATTAAAAACTCTTCTAAAAATGTGCCTTTATAGTGACACAGAGGATAATTTTCTAGGAAATGAAGACTTTAAGACTATGAAAAAGTTGAGTTTTTGTTAGAAGAGAAAATGGAGTAAACTTTGTTATTGACCCTAACCCCTTGATTCACACGAGCTCTCCTGCTTTAAAATGTAGCAAAAGCGCAGGATATTTTGTAGACTCATTTTCTTTATTATTATATTATTATTATAACTATATAATAACTATTATATTATTATATTATTTCTGGAACCTCAAATCACATTAAAAGTGAAAGTAAAATCTTGGATTATAAAGTGTTGCGGGGAGGTGACGCAAATTCTTAATTCATATTCTTTTGACTCTTTGATGAAAATCAAGAGAAATGGGATCTTCTCTAAATTTCAAATTATTAAATTTATTAAATTCATTTTGATCAGTTGCAGACTCAAGTCCCATGGGAAGCGTAAACATTTCATTTAAAACCGCTATTAATTTTTGAGAAAGTGTGTATGAGAGAATAACCCTCATAGACGCAATTATAAAAATGGGGGACTGCCTGAGCAATAATTTGACATACATGGCTTTAGAATTAAGAAAAAAACTAAGAAAAATCAATATTAGATTCGGTGCAGTGAAGAAATCATTCAAATTATTCTAAAGGCTTGTGATTGGTCGACAGACTAATGATATCAATTATGGGAACCAATCCGGTTACGGATAAATGTAGTAACTTTATGAGCCCGTATAAAATATAGTAAACAAGCGTTTTCAAGGTTTTATTTGCATAAGGAATAAATAGGAGGACCCAGAAATTAAAATCCTCCTGTCCTAGGACGGGCTTCTTGGCTGTAGTGCTTTACATAAATTTAACATAATGTACACCACGCACACGCAAGATTCAAGAGTTTTATGAAAATCTGAAAAAAAAATAGAAGAAAGTGAAACCTAGTAATTTTAGGCATAGATCACACGGTTTAAATTTATTTGTTGTTTTAAAAAAAATTGAAATGAGAATAATCCATACTGCCTAACACAAGTGTTGGATACATGTTCACAGAAGCTATTATAGCTTTGTTGTGTTAGGTGTTTCTCTTGTTCTTTATTTTCAAAAAAAAATGTATTGTCCCAAGTGAAAGCCGTATAAGGATGAGGAGGTTTGAGACACGAGAGTTTGAATGAATTATAGTTGGTTCTTTGCTTAAAGTATGGTATTATTTAGAAGTTTTGAACATAATAGATTTTCATGTTTTATTCCTACCTTTGGAGTCTAAAGATAAAAGTACTTGTTTAATTCTGAATTTAAAAAAAGCTGAATTTGTGAATAGTTTATTAACTCTTAATTTCTTCCTTCCACGGATTTTGAATTGGCGGAAAACAAAATTAAATATTCAATTAGGAGATACTAATTTTGTAATTTGAATAGTTTTCAATAGTTTGCTGTAACCACTTTCACCAACTTCCGACCTTCTGCAATACACCAATAAACGCAGTAAACAACTTAATTCAAAAAAACTAGCTTAATGTATCCAAAATGTTCTTCAAGTTGTCATTGATATTGTCTAAATGTCTTTCAAATAGGTTGATGACATTCAAAATTTGAATTAAAAAAAACATAGCTTTTAAAGCTATCAAGTCACATAAAAATATCAATCGCAAATGATGACAAGCTCTATTTTGTGGTGGAAAAAATTCCACTGAACTTTACTTGCTTCATATTTTTGTTTATAAATACTTGACATTAAAAACACAACGTATCAAAAAATAGTAATTTGCAGGTTATTGTAGTGAAAACTGTGGTTCATATTAGTAGGCGATAGCCGTTACCAATACATGATGAATTGAATATTTTAAATTTTCAAAATGAGCACGGAATTTTAAATGTTTTGATAAGATAACTGATTCACAAGAGAAAGAATCCCAAGCTTTCTAGACCTTTTTCAACACCATTTGAAACTTTTTTTTTTAAAAAGCATGTGTTTTGGTGGTAAATTTTTTAGATTCTGATGAACTGTTACCACTACTAAATAAAATTAGATGTTAGAGGAGCTCATAAAGTTGTAGATGCTTTAAAACCACCAGCCTACAACAATATTGCTCCATTTTTTGCAATGCGCAATCCTAAACCTAAATCTAATATTATGCCTAAGTTTTAGGTCTATACAGTAGACGTACATATAAGGCCCAAATTCAGCGGAGCGGATGCTGCGGTCTAGCATCTGTAGCACAAAAAATCTAATTTTTGGAAGGACGCTGGAGACATGTAAATTTATTGAAATGAACAGAAATTACGGGGACGTTTGCAAGTTGTACGATGACTATTGTGAGCTAGACAATGACTGTTTACACTTAACTTAATATAAGACTAGTTAAACAAGCCCTTCCCGCACCTATCTAAACCTAACCTGTCCAAGGCTGGATTTTTCAGAACAACCTAAGCGTTTGAGAATGTTGCACTGCTGGATAACATATTTTCAGTATTTGGCGGCGGAATATATCATTGAGCGGCGCAATTTCTACATCAAAAACATCCGCTACTCGCCTCTCTACCTAACTTCCCTATTACATCACTGTCAATTGTTTCCAAAGCAAAAGATCAAGATCAAAGAAAAATTCCGACAACAAATCGTCCATCTAAAAAAAACCTTTTGAGAATCCAATTTTCTAATAAATTATACCACAACAACGAGATTTGGGAAAAATGCATTTCCAGACACGATGGAAATTTTCACCACATTTCTTTTGAGAGATACGACTGTCAAACTGAGAAAATAAGTGAGTAACTATATATAAAAAAAGTTCTAATTACTTACATTTGTTTGAAAGAAACAAGCAACCCACCAAATTTTAACGGTACGAGATGGAGCGAAAACTTCAATAATTTTAGTGCTTTCACTGTTTATTAGAAAAAAAGAAGTAATAACTGGATGTTAATAAACCGTTTGTAAACTATATGATGGAAAAAGAGAAAGCACAAAATTATTCCCATCAACTTTTTTCAGGTTTTTTTTTCTTCAGTAAATTGATTGTCTCCCAGAAAAGGGTGACAAAATTTTCCTTTTGAAAATGGTCATTAAGTCCTTTTTAAAATCCTGAACTGCTCTTGGCCAAAGCCAAGGATGACATGAACCAATTTGAAAAATATGGAACTGATTCATTTTCTAAATTCCACTTTTTTATTTTTATAGTTTTTTTTAAAAGAAAATAAAAAATTTTCGCAACTAATTGGTATCCGCGTCGTGTCTAACACGCATTAAAAAAACTACCGGAACTGGAACGGTTCTAAAAGTAGCAATGCCAATTACTGCTACAACTGCGCTAATTAAAATGAACTCAATTAAAACATTTTACAATTATAGTTAACAGAGATGATAAAGTAATTTTATGTTAAGTACCAAACATAAATTATTTAAATCTAAGCTAATTTGTAATTAGCTAAACTACAGGAAATAAAATGAATGTTTTAGCCTATCCACATGCTATTATTTCTTGCACATGACGTCCAAACTATATACAAGGCAAATTCATAATACAAAATTGCATCACCTGAGGGAATACAAATAACGCATCGCATATATAAAAGCACAATTTTTGTTAGCTGTGATTCGCTACATAAGTGGCCGGAATGGTCACACAAAGAATCACCTACACTCTTTCCACGGTAAAAATGGGCATTAATTTGGTTTTATATTTTTTTGCATGTTAAAAGTTCTCCCGTCCGAGGACGGGTATTTTTAGCTAGTTGAAAATAATAACAGAACAAATCAAAGTTTCGAGTTCGAGTCAGGAATCGCTCCTAGCAACATCTCTTCTCCTCCCTTTCAAACTTAGACCAATAGTAGTTATAACTTTTACTTTTTTAACTCATCCTCTTCAAACTTCACTTATTGCTCAAAAAGTAAATGTTCGATTTAAATGAACGTTTAAAATAAAAAGTACCAATTTTAAGTGTACCTTAACATGTGACATTCCAAACTATACTTCACTCCTGTGAAATAATCAACTCTAATAGCTCTAAAGTTCTACACAACCAAAAACGTAACAACTTCAACGCATCAAAAATCCTCAGATTCTTGCATCCCTGCCTAAGAATACAGAATGAGCAATACCACCACTTCAGCATATATTCAGCATTATACATCACATAAAGCAGTAATTCAATTACCGGTGACCGCCGCGGCAGTATCACTTCGTGCTAAAAAAAATGTAATGTACCAAATTCAGGTGATTCGTTGCTGCTGCATCACTTTGTGAAAAAAAAATGTATCTCGTCCAAACGCATCAACATCATTTTCGCAAAAAATCCAAAACTTTAACGCATAAAAAAAAAACAAAAATGCTGTACTGCAACACTCAACCGTAATTATTTCGGTTGCATTCAACGTTTCAGACGTATATATCAGTTCCATCAGCATCTAATTTCCAGTGAGCGCCGCGTCAGTATCACTTCGTGCCAAAAATATGTAATGAACCCAATTCAGGTGATCCGTGCCGTTGCATCACTTTGTAAAAAAACAATGTATATCGTCCAACGCATCAACATCATTTTGCAAAATTTCAAAATCTTAACGCATTTCACAAAAATAATGGACTTCAACACTCACAATTTGCACTCAACGCTGATGACCCAATTAAGAGGATAGAAATTGCATTTCCGTTGCACTCTTCGCTGATGACCCACTTAAGAGGGTGCAAATTGCTTCACTCCAGACATGCCTGAAATGACTCAACTCCAAGAACATAACTTTATCATTTTGCTGACTCCACATCCCATTAGCCCACTTATTTATCTCTTCGCTTTAACTATTTTAACTAGACTGTCTTGACCAAATTCTATCTTACTTTCTAATACTTTTATTTTAATATTTTTTTCACTATAATTTCATGTCTGATTCCTGACTCGAACTCCATGTATTATTGTACCACTTTATCATGTACTGAACTGTTCAAGGGTCCCATAGGCTACGTGCCTGTAGGGGACCATAACGCAATAAAAAAAAATCAAAGTTTGTAAAGTTAAACACAACCCTGTGTCACTACATTTTAATAAACGCTGAAAAACCTTTCGCTTGCTGTATCAAACGAAATGTATACAATCATTTAAGGTTTAATTACATCTATATTACAAACCCTTACGGTAAAAACAAGTTATCAATAGTTTTAATAGTACGAGTAAAACTTGGTGAAATTATGAATTGAGTGAAATTTTTGATAGATGAAAAAAGTCAGGAAAATTAGCACTTATTCTACTTTGTAAAAGTTCTCTGAATTTTTTTAATTCAATATTTATTATCACTTTGAGAGCTTATAAAACTTTTTCTTCCGTATATGTTAGTTGAATTACTAGTTTTCGAATCATGTGCAACGTTTATGAGCTGTGTTTCATTGTCACGTGATATTATAACATAAATACGGCGGCGCATGTTCCGTTCACGCTTCCGCGACCTTTAAAACCGGATGTTTGAGTAAATGTTGTATGAAAGGTAAAATTGTAAATCTCCTCTAAATCCGCTTTCGAGTGCTTTCCATTCACATGATTTTACAAAAACGCAATGTCACTGAATTTCAAATTCAGCTCTAGGTACGCTGATTTCAAGAAAGCGCCAAATGCAGCGTTACGTTTTTCTTGTTTTGTCGCAATTTCAGAAAGAATTGAAACCATCCAGAGAAATTACACAGTAGATCCAAGTTAAAAGGAGCTTGGAAAAAAAATTCGAATAGTTTTTAATTAAGTTTTTGCTTGAGCGACTCTAAAATCAATTGACGAGCTCAATTGAGTTAAGAAAGGAAATTAGTCTAATTCCTTATTGGTATTCTATTGGTTATCGCCTCGACTCAACTGTCCCATGGGAAATGTCAATATTTCATCTAAAACCGCTTCAATATTTCATCTATTGAATTTCGAGAAAATGCGTAAGAGAGGAGAACCCTCATAGGCGCAATTATCAAAATGGAGGGACTGCCTGGGCTATAATTTGACATATAGAGTTTAGAATTTCAAAAGAAAAACTGAAAAAAATCGAAATCAATATTAGATTTAGTGCTTTGAAGGACTCATTCAAAATATCTTAAAGGCTTGCGATTGGTCGACACAATAATGATTTCAGTTATGGGAACTAAGCAGATTACTTCTGGTAACTTTATTAGCACGCATAAAAGGGAGCTAACAAGCGCCTTGAAGGTTTGATTTGCATAAGGGCAGAATAACAAGCTTTTGACACGTTTTACATTTTCTTTTAAAAATCAGGAGCTCACATCTTCAAAAAAAAATTTTCAACAAAAATTCTTTTAAAAATTGTGCAAGAATTCCGACTAAAGCATTCAAATCTGAAGCATTCAAATCTCCAATTGTTCTCAAAATAGCACCACAAAATAGCATAAAACCGAAAAAATTGCGTGACCGCCCTCAAATACAACGTCGATGCCAAAAATTGCAACACTTTACATTCAAGCATGTGTTTTTTAGAAAATATCGAAACGCACTATGAACACAAATGAAAAAATGTTTAGTTATTCTGTTGTTTCTTTTATGGAGTCTTCCCGATCTACAGCATGTCTTTTCCTAACTTAATATCAAAGAAGAAAAGACGGCGAAAGTAAAGTGTGGATGTAGAATAAATTTATGAAAATCTAAATTTACAACCTAAATTTTACAAGCAGTTACGAAAATCTTAGCCAACTCGACTAATTAACGTAATGATACGGCATAGTCATTCAGTAGTTGTCAGAATTTTAGTGTTAATTCCAAATTATTCCAACTAATAATTGACCATGTGGCAGCTCTCTGTAAACCTAAGCGGAAAACCAAGACCCTTCTCTTTTTAGCGTACATAAATAACGCTCTCTAAGATGACTCTGTGAATCAATAACGAAAGCGTCTCCGTGACTGATTATTATTTAGCCAACAGTGATGGAGGGAAGTTCATTATAGGAAACTGAATTCTTGTTCATTTCCATAAACATATAGAGCCTTGTTTATTTCTACAAATACAAACAATCACGCGTCCCATTATTGCTAAACGCAGAAGCCTAAATCTGTTTAAAAATCTTAAGGCTTCGCTTTCTCAACGTCATCAATGTTGTCACCTTCAACGGGCTAATGCTTTCAGTTTTTACCGAAAAAATGTGCCTTTTTAGTGACACTAAGAATAAATTTTAGAAAATGAAGACTTTGAAAAAGTATTATGGAAGTTGAATAAACATAAATTTCTACTTTTCCATTCTCCAGAGGTAAAAAAAAACAATTCTTTTTTATCTCTTCTCGGCACGTCGTCGGCACAACCAGTATCGTAAATACCCAGAAAAAATCCACCTCACTAAAAGACTGCTCAAAATGCATTTTTAAACCAATAATTGCAAAATAAGGACGACTAGATATATCTGTTTCAAACTAATTTTACCCCTATTCATGATGTATTTTTGTGAGTCGGAGTTCAAACTCGTATTTTAAATATTTTTGGGAGTCCCTAATTGTCCGAAAACTCCGAAAACTCCGAAATAGTTCGAAAATTCCAAAATTGTCCGAAAATTCCGCTTTAGTCAGAAACTTCCGAAATAGTCCGAATATTCCAAAAAAAAAACCGAATAAACGGTGATGTGCAAAAAATTGGAATCGTTTGGGAAGTCCTAAAAATGTGCATATATGTGTATATGTATATGCATTGTTATAAAAAAAAATTAAATTCCAAAACTCCGAAATGGTCGTTGTCCGAAAACTCCAAAAACTCTGAAAAACTTCAAAACTTCCGAAAAATATTGCATACAACATAATTTGCAACATAATAGATAAAGCTTTTACTTATAGGTTTATTTATGTTTCCAATTTTATTTATACCACACATGCTTAAACATATATTATGTTCTACTTATTTAAATAAATAACTAAAATGTTCAAGAACGTTGTGTTATTACATATATTATTGATAGTAAGTTGTACGTTGTATTATTACATGTATTATTGAAAGTAATTTTAATAGTTGCGGCTGCGTGGACATTTATAACAACGGAAATACGTTTCATTTGCATCATAATTCAATTGCTTTTGCAAACAATTTGTGTGCGTCCTACAACGACAATTGACACACATGACCTGCTCCCGTAAATTAGTAATCTCATCTTCGTCACATTCTGACAAGGAGCATTTAAACCAGCCTAGGTCACTGTCCCTTACTTCGTTCACCACAATGTCGTAGACAGGTCCACGAACCACTGGAATTATAGTATCAATTTTAGAGTTTTTGAAATTTTCTGACTATTTCGGAATTTTTAAAGTTTTCGGAGTTTTCGAAATGTTCAGACAACTCCGATTTCTTTCGGAAATTTGATTTTTTATAACAATTTACATTTACATACATACAAATATACACATAAATGCACATTTTTAGGACTTTCCAAATGTCTTCAATTTTTTGCGCAATACCGTATTCGGTCTCATCTGATGCTTTTTGGAATTTTCTGACTATTTCGGAGTTTTCGGAGTTTTCTGACAATTTTTGAATTTTCTGAAAATTTCAGAGTTTTCGGAATCTTCTGACTATTTCGGAACTTTCTGACTATATCGGAATTTTCTGACATTTTCGGAATTTTCGGACTATTTCGGAGTTTTCGGTCAACTCCGATTTTTTTCGAAAATTTGATTTTTTGTAACATTGCATATACATTACACATATATGCACATTTTTAGGACTTCCTAAACAAAGCCAATTTTTTGCACAACACCGTTTATTTGGACCCCTCTGATTTTGTTTTGGAATATTCGGACTATTTCGGAGTTTTTGGAATTTTCTGACTATTTCGGAATTTTCGGAGTTTTCGGAGTTTTCTGACTATTCGGAGTTTTCGGACTATTAGGGATTCCCATATTTTTATAAACAAAATTCTTGTCATCAAAATATTGTGAAACGAATGTTTGGAAACTTGAATTTTTTTGCAATTGATTAAGGACAACAGCTTCTGGTTAAAATATGACTATTTCTCCAAATTGCTTTCTCTTGGTTCTACAATAAGTTGACACATTTTGTCCGTTGCTTGTTGATTTACAATGAAAGTGGAAGTTAGAAATCGAAATTTTGGATGTGATTTATGACCTAGACTTAGAGCCTCTTTTATAGACATCTAAATATTTCCTGAGAGAAAGCAGATGCTCGGATTCGGAAGAATTTTCAATTTGCATTTTCTATTACCCCCTCTTCCACAGGCTATAATATAAAGATAATTTTTTTAGGCTGCAGTCGTAATTGCGAGGAGATACTAAAGGTCGAAATAACGTAATAAAGAGAAAGTAGTAAAAACAAGCACATCTGAGGAAACGCGAAACGTTATTTTTGTAACTTAATTTTGCAAACGCATTTTAATACGACTTAAGGAAGTTATGCGGATGTACGAAAATACTCGCCCGGCATATCAAACACAAACGCCCAAAAACACTTTCAATGATCACAATAAAAATTTCAGCATGCAAAAAACTTAGCTACTTTGTCGTGCTGTTAAGCAAATATCCTTACTCCTAAGTTATCCAGTTTTCTGGTTTTCTCCTGAGAAATAAAACCCAATTAAGTCTAGTATAAAAATCACCGTGACTACATTTCATCCAAACGCGCATTCTCATTCTCAACGCGCAAAAAATTAATTTGCAAAAGAGACGGAATTGCTTCCGATACATTTCAGGAGCGCTTGCGCGTACATGACTGCACGAAACGAGCCGTTTATAATATATTTTTTTGGTTGACACATACTTTAGTTTAGACGTTAAAATAAAATAAACTTGATTATCCTACGTTGTAGAGGTATTTAAAAAAAATAATCCGAAATCCGATCCAATTTCGGATTAATCCGACTCGGATCGGATCGGGGTATAATCCGATGTCGGATTAACCGAACGCACCCACTAATCCGACCGGATCAATTCGAAGATCCGTAATCCGACCCAAAATCGTCGGGTTGCCATTCCTACTTTTTTTATTACTCTTACTTAGAAAAATTTCACCTTTAGGCACATTTGTGGGTCACAGAAAATACACATTTTTAGACGCACAAAAAAGTTCATTTTGTAACTTTTGTTTACTTCCTTATTCCTACTTTTTTTTTTTAGAAAACTGGGAAAAAATTACAAATACCTACTTAACTTTTGATTTAATGCGGCTTCTGGCATTTTGAGAACTGGAACGAAAAAATTGGAAATTAATTTGAGCATTAAAAATATTAAAAGGCTTGTCTAGCTATTTTTTAGTTTAAGAGAATTACTTCCATGAAGGTTAAGGCTGAAAACATTGAAAACTTTGAGTTTGAGGTTGAAAGCGGAAGTAAAAGTATTTGTGAAAGAGAAAGAAGTACGAGCAGAATCGCTAAGATAAAATTCTGGAAAGGGGGAATGTTCTGGAGGACAAGATTTCTGCTATGGAGAGAAAAGCATTTGAGAAAATGCAAAAAAGAGAAAGTTGAAACTTTTAGTTGTTTTCGAACCATATGTACTTTGCTTTCTTTTAGGTAGTAAAGCCTAATGTTTACATCATATTATGTTACAAGGTTAGCCAATCATTAATGTAAGATAGAATTAAGTAAAAAAAAAATTCAAACTAGACGAAAAGCAATTAAAATAACTAACTTAATATAATAACTTAAAATAATCCAAAAAAAGTACAAGCACAAAAAAGTTCTTTTTAATAAACTGCCACACAATTACAAACATACGTGTTTAACGTTTGATTACAATTTGAAAATTGTAACAAAAAAGTTGCTCATAGAAAATTTAGCTGTGCATGCGCGAAATTCACGTAAAACTAATCTAAGCATGAATTTTTTTTAAATATAATTCATTAAAGAATCATTTTCTAAATCACAAACACGAATTGGTTCAACAAAAAAAGAAAAAATTACAAAGGAAATTTTTTTTAGAAGCACGACGACATTTGACATTTTGATTAGACGAATTTACGCCAATTTTACTTACTGCAGTTGTGTATGTTGGACAAATTTATGAAATACAGCACAATTAAAATCAAAATTAACATCTCTGGAATCAAAAGCACAAGGTACCGCTACATTTTCACTTCCGGCACCAAGATTCCCCCAAAACACTCAGTACTTCTCTGATCGGGTGAAAGTAGATGGCAAAACAGAAGAGAGAATTTGAGTTTAGGAGAATGTTGATTTCCCACTTTCACCATATCACCTTCAACTCAAGTCCCAGGTGGCTCTGAATAAGTTAGGATTCCAGAGACACAAAGAGGCGTTCAAAGACCCCTTTGTCGGAAAGTTAGGTCTAAAACTCCAAGAAAAGTACCCATCTTTGCTATGGAGCCCTTTAATTAAGCCCTTAATGAGGCACAAACGGGTCAAAAATGATACAAAAAAGAACATTTCCAACCAAATTTCTAGAAGACTGAAAATGTTGAAGCAGATCGTGGGAAGGAGTCGTTTAAAATTGGAAATTAATTTGAGCATTACAGATATCAAGGTATGTCTAGCTAGTTTCTTTTGATTAAGAGAAATAACTCCACGAAAATTAAAAAGTTGAAAATTTACTCGCGGGAAACTTTGAATTTCGCGTCATCATATGTTCACACTTAATGAATTTTGAAAAAATGAAAAAACTAAACGTCAGAAAAGGACAATCTTTCTAAAGAAATCGACTAAGGAAAAAAAGAAAGTTTCGACACATTTTAGATTTTTAAAATTGAAAAATTAAATTTTGAAAAAATTTCAATGTTTTCTTTGAAGCCGTAAAACTACACACATAATTATGATACCATTGGACTAACAGAAATCATAACAATGTGCGACAAAAAGTACCATGACTTTCACCAATATTTGTCACATTATTTATACTTTTCTCAATGCACATTTTGCAATGTTGTATTATGGGAGACAATTACTCTCTCTTCGCTTTTATCAACCCTTATAAAAGTGATTGTTATAGTTTTGGCAAATGCCAAAGCCAAAGTTGGCCTATTTTGAATTCGAATTCATGGATAAGGGCCTCCATATGAGGCCCTTCAAATTGAGTTTGAGGAGGGCTATTTTTAATTGAACTTGAGAAGATAGAGTGAAAGCATAAGTGAAAGTATTTTTTATAGAGAGAAAGTACGATCAGAATTGCAAAGATAAAATTCTGGAAAGGGGGAATGTTCTAGAAGATCTCAGATTTCTGCATGGAGGGAAAAACATTCGAGAGAAAATAAAAAAAGAGAAAGTTGACACTTCCTCTTAAAACTTAAACTAAACTTAAAGAGAAAGCTTTCGAACCTTATGTACTTTGTTTTCTTTTAGGTGATAAAGCCTAATGCTTTCATCATATTATTCTACGACGCATATTTAAAAAAGGAATAATTTTTCCAAAAAAAAAATAGTAATCATGCGCACACAATGTAGCTACCCGCCAAGATATTTTTACCTGCAAAATATAGCCAATCATTAATATAAGATAGAATTTAGTAAGAAAAAATTCAAACTAGACAAAAAGCAATTAAAAAAATGTTTTGAAATAACTTAACATAACAGAATTACCTAAAAGTGAGGTTTACTTGGACAATGCGCAAGTAAAGTATGGTAAATTAAAACAAGTAAAAATGACTAAGTTCAACTCCTGTTATTTTTATTACAAGCGTGATCCAGCAATTTTTCAATAATTAGTTGCCTGCTACCCTGACTCTTTTCTGCTCAAAATGCTACATTAAAGTGTATCGACGAAAATTTTGAAGAAAAAGTATTTTTTTTAAACTAGGATCAACTTCAAGAATTTGATCATTCAAGCTACACATTTCTTATGTAACTAAATTTTGAAAAAAAAACCATATTTTTTAAACACTTTTGAAAAAGTGTCTTGCAAACTTTCTCAACAAAAATTTGAAACAGAGCATTTTTAGAACAGAAAATTTGATCCATGCATGTTCCTTTGCAAAGTGAGCATTGGTAAGAAATTGGAAGTAATTAAAAATGGTCAATTTCCTATTTTTGTCATTCTTTTTTTTTATTCAATTTTGGATATTTTTTGATACAGTTAACTAGGTGCAAGTTAAAAATTTTTTTTTTGAGAACTTTCTTCCTGCATGCTGCAATGCAGTTGGAAAGTACTGCTCCAGCATCCGGCATCTACAGCATTCTTTATGGATTTCTACCAAATACTAAATTATCAACTCGAGTACCCATTCATTAAAATGAATTGGAATTCATCGCTCACTCACAAATAACACCTACATCCAACACCCCACAAAATCAAATACCTTACATCTAAGGATTGAAGGCAAGCAAAATTACCAGATTCGTTGACAGCACTTGCCAATTTTGAAACAGTAAAACATTGTTTAACATTACAACGTTTTTTTAAAAACGAAAGTAATTTAATTTTGACTATTAAGAACTATTTTGTCAATTGCAAATCTTCCCTGTCAATTTTTTTTTAAATGCTACTAGTCTGGAATTTTTTCCTTCGTAAGAGCTACTTATAAGTGTCGAACAATGTTAACAGGTTATTGAAAACAATTAAATTGAAGTTTAGTTACAATTCAATGACTGAAATGAGTGAAAGTGAAATTTAAGTTATAACATATGTTGAGAGTCGAGAACATTTATGTTGAGACAGCGTGTGGTTGCCACTGTCTTGCGTCGAGTGATGCATAACTAATGAATCTCATTTAGAAACGTTTTATCAATGAAATTCAGTCAGGAAATTTCCGCCCCATCTTGTCTTCACATATGAATCAAACCGATGACGAAAAAAACGATCCAACATTTTTAAAATTATGCTTAGCAAGACGTCTCACATTGAAATTTCAAAACTTGTCCTAGGTTATTCAAATGTAAAAAGTTCTGGGGCACTTTCACGGTGAATTGAATTTTCTTTCTTAAAATTTGAATTTATTTTATAGAATAGTAAAAAATATATGCCATGGCTTTAGTTCAATAATGCCATTTTTACAATTACAGGAAAGCAATCTGACATGGATCCAACAGAGAACGATTGCTATATGCTTCACTAAATATTCCTTTGGCTCTTATTGGCGGGGAGAAGGAAGGTGAAACATAGCAGAAATTGAATTGAAACTAGGAAAATCAATGTTCTCCTCGTGCGAAACAGACCTAAAATGGAATTCGACGCAGGAGAAATAGGGGATGATGAGAATCAACTTAAGAAACTTTCTCTTTTTTTTAAATCGAGGAAAGTGAAGCTGATCTTCGAAAGCTAACTTTCTCCTTTCAATATTTTGAAATCCTCAATAACGGCATTTCCGACGTAAAAACATTCTCAAAAGTCCTGTGTAATTTACGAATCATACGATACATTTTCCGGGTGTGCTATTATCCCCTAATTTAAAACTACTCCAAACTAATAGAATTTTTCGAATTAAATCGAATTCCTTAAGTTGAACATGTCAAACCAAATCCAAGCAGGCACCCCCTCGCCAAATCCAATTTTGAAAAAAAAAACCTGTGAAAGGAAATTACGGAAAATAAATACCAACTTTCTCATTTTCATTTCAATTTCACTTTGCAATAAAATACTTCATCTGTAAATCCTACTTTTCGCAACAGCAGCACAACTTGGAGAAAAAGAGAAAGTTAGATGATCAAGGGCAAAAATATAGGCCAAAAATTTTCTGCTGGGCATCATTTTTTTCGGTTTGACTTGGAAAACTGTCATTAATTTGAAAAACCTATTTGTCCACAGTTATTATTACATTCGTCGTTATCTATCCACAATTACGATACAGTATCTAAATTACTAGACATGATTATAAATAATTTTATATAATTGGATCCAATTTGGACAAACTAATTTTTGTCCAAAATTAGTTTGGAGAAATAAAAGCCTTGTCCAAAAATTTCGCTTTCTCTCTCTTACTTTTCAAGCAACTTGGATTTCATTTTAAATTATCATGATTTTTTAGAAAGTAAAATCAAAAAGAGTACTACGTGCAAACCCAGTCTGAGTTTTGATAACAGTGAATTTTGACCTTTGACCTCAAAATGCAATTTCTTTTAAACAGTATATTTGGGCTTTTCCAACCTTTTATTCCAACAACAAAACGTAATATATTTTAAAAACAATTTTTTTTAATATATCAATATAAAACTATATAGACTCAATATAAAAAACTTTTTCTAAATAACAAGTCATTATGCAATCAGATTCGACAAACAAACGTTGAGTTTTACATAGAACACACATTAGGCATTTAATTTAGAGAGGCAAATAAAGTAGGTCCCAGGATTAGTGAAATCTAAAAACATGACTTTTCCATTTAGGTGTATTTTCGTATAGTTTTGTGAATTGTAATCAAATCTGATTGGCTAATGAATCCGTGCGTGTTCCCCACTAATAAATTGTGTTCATATGCTGTTCATATCCCGTTCATATTTTTTCATGGAATATGACCTCGGCAGGCAAATCCTTATGATAGAGATCATTCTGAAGGGCCTGAATTAGAGGTCGCAGACGTGGGTAATTGTCATTGGACTCAAGTCTAGCCGCGTCCGCGTGCCTCAGACTCGAGTCCGCTCCTAAACCTAACCTAGTAGTAAAATAACTTTCGCTAATTTTAGGATTAATCCATCCACATCCTGTTTTATACTAAGAATTTACACTGTACAATTTTTGCTAGAATCGACTAAAATCTAAAATACTTATGCTGAATGTGTGACCTAACGAAGTCAATTTTGATTACACTAGGTGTATTGACTTTTGGCGTCACCACATTATATGTGCATGCAAGGGCCCGATGTTGTGACCCTCTGAGGTCAAATTTGAAATAATATTGCACAAAACTAGAGGCAACTGATTTTTTATAAAAAGTTTTGACCACCTAAACTGACCAAAGTTAACCTCTTTATGGTAGCACGATAGCAGAAATTTTAAATTTGGTTTTAGCGTCCAAAATGCATGCATTGACACTAATTGAAATGTAACGCGGGATTCGATAAAGTATACTTGCGCATCTGACTTAGATTTATCAGTTAGATATTCATAACGCAATCTTAAACCATTTGCAAAAATATTAAAAAGTTGTTCTCGTTATACGGTTGGTTCACGATATACAACTTTATCAGTATCTAACTTTAGCTCTCAGTATTAAGTCATCATTATAAAAAAACGTTAGCCTGAGTATAACTTTGAGAACAGATTAAATTTGAAATAAATAATAGAGTGCTGAATCAATTGTTTCTTTGAGATGAAAATTCTTTTTTTTTTAAAACCCAGTCAAAATCAAGATTACATAATTATGTAAAATTTATTACCCAAAAATTTACTTGATTTACCTTGATTCTATGCTAAAATATTAAACAACGTGTCACATCGGTGTTGAAAAATTGCAAAAGATCTATTCATCTTGTATGTTAGAAGAGGGGAGGTGCAAATTATGAATTAACTCGCCCCATCCACACCGCTCAGACCACAAACGGGCCCATTGCAGTGACTCCTGTACACTGATTTGCTGTACTGGTTTGTTGTTCTAATTGAAATCTTTTAGTGCCCTTTGTGAAGGCAAGAATTCCTCTAACAATGGAAATTTGCGAGGTTGTACAATCGTCATCATTGTCACATAGGTGTGTTATAAAGTAGTCATATAACATTGCTTTTATGTTAAAATTAGCGGCCGATATTCATTTTGATTCATTCGTTCATTCATTCATTCATTCATTTTTTGAAATTATTGAATTTTTGAAATTTTTTAGAATCTTTATGGTATTTAACACGCTAAAAAGAATGCTTCAAAGGGGGGTTATCGTGAATTATTTTTGATTAATCGTGCACTACACCCCCTTACAACTGTCGTTTTTCCCGTGTTAAATTCCATAAGGATTTAAATTGTAAGTATTAGACTCGAGTCCCAGAGAAAAAGATTCGAATCTCGAGTCCCAAAATATCAGTGGACTTCTCAAGTCCGAGTCCGAGCCCGGACTCGAGTCTGCGACCTCTAGCCTGAATGTCATTAATCCACCTCTCTTACACTTCATTTCAAGGTTTTTGTTTCTGTAGAACAATCAAAACAATAAAATAATTTCAAAGTGTGAAATAATAGTCAGCTGTAATGATACCCGCTTCAAATTCTTGTTCTAAAAAGCTTTTCTAAAATGAAAGTTCTTCAAAATTCACATTTGTCATTGTTTTCTTGAAAATTGACGAGCTATTGAAGCTAAATTGAAGCTATGTTCCGAACATTGTTGTAAATTTAGAAATGCAATTACAAAAATACAATTAAACGTCTTAAAAATGGAATTGCCGTATTAGGTTCCGCCGAAATTAACGTCGCTTGAAAAACATTTTTTGCTTATCAGTGTCAAGTTTTAATAACTGTAGTTTAACCATGGCGTTGGTATTTTGGTACTTCTACAGTTTATTTAAGTTCACTTATTTACCAAGAGCATTAATTATAATTAGCACTAAATTAATTAACAAGAATTCTTAAAAATGTTCAAAAAATACTTCAAAACTGGTTTGAAACTGGTAAATTTGAAGTAGAGTTTGTGCAAAAAATTGTTGTTCTTCTTCCTGCTCTTTGACTTTCCTTTAAAAAAAAATATTTTTTATGCATGAGGGTTAAGGATAACTCTGCGAGAGCAGCGAACCTAAACAGCAAGTTGGAGTACTTCCTGTAGGCGAAATTAAGATCCACTTCCAGTTTTTAAAGCCAATTTTTTACAACTTGGTTCACTATGAATTACTAATTAAGAGAGGAATTTATTCGCTCAAATTTAGCAAATACAAATCACTGAAAGTATTGGAACACAGCTCGGAACTACAAAACTCAAAATTTCAAACAGAAAGTTATTTTTTTTGTACGTCAAACAAGTGAAACTTTTTTTTTTTTTCAAAAAATGATTTTTACCTAATCTCAACATAAAGCTGTAACGTACTCTGGTAAGTTTTGTAAATTTTCAAATCAACAAGAAACTCGAACTTAAGATTTCAAGTTAAGACTTTGACAAATTTCGAAAAACTTTGTCGAAAAAAGGGATTTTTTTAAAAAAAAAATTGTTTTTATTTGAAAAGGAGTTGTTTAGTCATACAAAAACTAGGAATTTAAAATTCATCTTTGGTGAAAGTTGGACAAGTTTGGTAAAGGCCTGCCTTTTCTTTCTCCTCATTATTTCTTCATTACTGGCATCAACCTCCTTCAAAGCCCCGGGCTAACTACTTCTAAATTTCCTAGAGAATCTTAAAAAAAAACATATTCTAAATCCCAAAAACCAGAAGACCTTTATTTTCGTTTTTATGAGGGCCTCCCAACGGCAGCAGGTCAATATCGAGAAAAACATAACCGAGAAAACCTAAACCGAAAACGGCTATTATCATAATATGGGTTTTCCCGGTTTTGGTTCTCTCGGTATTGACACGGAACCCTCCCAACAGATGATGGAGCCCTTCAACTGTATGACTTACTTATTTGAATTTTGTTCAAATTGATATTTTTTAATTGTAAATAATTTTAGTCCAACTTTTGTTTAATAAAATCGTCAATGTCATCTTTTGATGCCGTAAAAATGAAAATTGACAGAAGGTGTGAGTTATTTTTGTTTTATAGTTCGCTGGTCTTGAAAGTTACCAATACTTCTAAGGAAGTTTTTGTACTAAAAAAATAGTAATTGTTCTAGAAATCTAGCAATCTAGTATAGCCACAGCGTTGTCATTTATGAAAACGATATTGGGGTAAGTGGGTTGAAGAGTTGCCAAGTTGAGGCCTTTGTTTTATTGCAGAACCCTCCCTTGACACAGAGAGTTACCAGGCCTTTCGCCATCATCAGAACGTTTCACAGTTGATTACAAAATGTTCTTGTGGGAGGCCCTTCGAAGGCAATTAAGGGCTTCACATCTAGGTCAGTGGTCCCAATCATCCCAAGACAGGGCTTAAAATTAAATAAATTAACCAAATTTTCATTGAAAATACCATTTACGAGTTCTTGACAATTTTTTTTTAATTGTTTTATGCTATTTGACATTCCCCTATGGCCTGGTCAACTTGCTTCTGCTTGTGAGTGGGGGAGGGTGGTTTAGTCCTGTGAGTTGACTCGGAAGTTACGAAGATTGGGGCTGAATGCTTTCTGCTGAACAGAGAATGTTGGGTTGACCACCGAGGGGCATCTTCTTCGGCGAAGGCCGAACCCTGTTTTTTGCATACCGGCCCAAGCACACCCTCCACGACCAGTCACCACTGCCACATCACTCACTTTTTTTTGCGGCTGCCGGGATTCTATCTCGGCACCTACGCAAGCTAGGACAAGGGTCCTATCCCCTCGGACTACGAGTCGTGCGGGATTATGTTTTTAAATCTTGAGTTGCTTCACCACTTTACAAATCATATCGGCCAACGGCTTCGACAAAGCCGGAAATTAAACGCTTAATTGAAAAGAGAAGTCGCTACAGACTTCTAATCGACACTAGCTGAAGAAATGCTATAAAATAAGAAAAAGCACAAACTGCAACTTGCACAGTATTCCCATTAAGTGTGCATTTTTAGAAGTATTTTCAACGACAAATTTTAGCTTGCCAATTACAATAAGACGCCATACATTCCCAGGTTCCATATCAATACCAAGATTATCGGTACTGACCAGCCACCGCATGCCCGTCCTAGGACAGGGATCTGTTTACCATATATAAATAGTAAGGAAGCGATTGAATTGCTAAAAATCGGTGCTCTGACAACGACAGCAAATCAGCGTAACCGGTTTTACGTACGTACCGTAGCTGATACTTGATCTTAAGTAGGCGTGTACCAGAATATTTCAAATATCAAAGGAGCAAGAATTCCATGATTTGGGGCAATTGTAACCGTAGCATCAGTTTACAAAGAGCCTCAAATACAACCAGTAGTTTACAACTAATCAAGTTACTGCCCAACATAAACCTAAACCAATTACAGTTATTTGAACAGTGTTGGAACAGCATTCGCTGTCAAAGCGGATTTAAGTACGTTGTTGAATTTACGTCAATCATTCATTATTGAAAACGAAACATTTGAGTCACAAGCTGTGCGCCATTCTAAAAACATTAACACGCAAATCGCGTATTTTATAAACACAAAGTTCTTCTCGCAACTTCTCGCAATTGAGTTATGCACGAAGTTCGTGCAATAAAATAAAGTTAGGAGTTGTGGATTGCCTACGGCAAATTAAAACCACTTTGTAAAAAATATTTATATACCAAATTTCTAAAAGTCAAATATCAGATAGGCTTGAATATTTAGTTTTAAAATTTTTTAAAATGAAATAGAAAAGATAAATATTAAATTTTTTTTTAAATTAGGCATTACTTTAAAAGCAACAAGGAAATAAGCGAGAAAACTGCGTAAATCAAACAGTGGGAAGCTAACATGATGGAAATTTTTTAATGGCAGTCAGGTTTAATATATTGTGTTTTATGTGTCTCGCTTTCTAGACGCTTTGCAGCGATTACGCTTGCTTTAAAACTATTGTTGGAAACAACTTCATTAGACAAGGAAAATTATTTGAATTTTAAAAATTAAGCTTCGCCTTACTCAAAACTTTGATTAAAATTGAGTTTTTACACAACCGAAAAGAGAAAGTTTTAAATTTGGAACTGCTTGAGAGAATTAAAGCTGGAGAAAGGTAGTTGGAGAAAGCTTAGTTTAATGCTATGTAGAATTGAGAATATTAACAAATTAACCCGGTTAGGCTTCGCAGGTGTCTTTCTTGGCACATTTTTTTAAACACGAAGAAGTTCCCTTTTGAAGTATATATGAACTGAAACCACCACCAATTCATTCCAGGAAACATTCCAGGACAATGAGAAGAACAATTTTGTCCAGTACAGGGGGCAATTTTTGGTCCAGATGAGAAAGTGTCGACCGTTGTGCCTTTGTCTAATGCAGAGACAGCACTGGAGGTTCATTACATTTCAAAAAGAAAATCCATCATTCCCATTTTTTAGTCTCTTCCAGCCATTACTCTAATTCCAGCGTCTTCTCCAGCGCTATAAAAGTATTTTTTTTTAAATAGGCCAATTTCGCAGAAAATGTTTTCGAGTTTTGCGTAAAACCAAAGGTAATTTATTTTCACAATTTCTTTCAATAGTGCAAAATGTCGTTTTTAATAACTTTATAATAGTTTTTTAAAGAAGCGAAAGCTCAAGAATGTTGTGAATTTTTCTGATCTGATTTTTGTTCGTTTCTGTTCAAAACACGCTTAGAAAATGTAGGATCTGGCGAGTTGATTGGGTACTTCATAATTAATTGTAGGTTAATTTATTCAAATAGGTTTAGCTAACTTATCGTAAGCTTTTGATTTTGTTAACGTTAAATTAACGTAAAAGTCGTGTCATGCACTATTGATTTGGAAACCAAACTTGGCGTATTCTTTTTAAAAACGTCCAAAACTGCCACACAAGTAAAAACACGTTTGGAACCATACAATTTTTTCCATTTAAAGCTTCGTCTCGGGAACATACGTTAACAAGTGGTTGCTTAATTATTGACCTCATGATTTAGTGTTGACAAATCCAGTGAAAGCTTGAACATTTTTTTGATTTAACACTGAGATTGTAATTGTAGCTTACTTTCATTCGCAATTAATTACATCGCGTTACGAAAAAATGTTATTTAAAAAATCACTTTTGTGTATATTTAAATTTAAGTTTTTAAGTTTACTATATGACGGCTAGTTTAATAAAATTGTCAATACATTGTATTTTACTAGCATCAAAATCGCCAGTGGCATTGAAAGTGAAAGCATTTGATATTTGTGTTATTTTTAGAAATAGAAAAAGTTATGAGATATAAATCTGGCACACTATTATTGTCACACTTTATTACCTCTATAGTACACGAAGAATTTACATCAATTATTTCATGTCTCCAAATCTCATTAAGTTTGCTATTATGTCGTTCGTAGAAAATTACACAAAACAAAAGTTGTTTATTTTACTTGCGTCCACACGTATCATTCGTAAAAATATATTTAGAAAAATAGTGACAACAAAAACAAATATGAGTGTGTCAATTAGCTCAAGGTAAAATTTGAGACTTTACTATTTTGAGACTATTTTGAAAACAAAATCTATATCATATATCAGAAAAACGCAAAAATTTGAGATGATGACCATGGCGAACTAGATGAAAGGAAGTTTGGTTTTTTGAGGGGAAATTATTTGAAAAAAGTTTTGAATGATTAAGTTTTATGAAAATAAGGAAGTTTTGACTTTTTTTTGCTACATTGAATAGACAAATTTCTCTGTTGCTTTCTCTGGTTCTTTTCCAGTGAAAGCGGAGGTTGGAGAAAGGGATTTTGCACTGATTAATGCCCTTCACCCTGCTTACGCTTTTCTCTCAAACTAAAATTCCAACGGAGAGAGGTAGGGTTGCAGCAGAAGTCTAATCGCACATTTTCATTTTATATTAGCTCCTGAAAAATAGACTTGTCATGATAGTTCACAATATAACTTTTCTTTTTTCATGCATTTCTTCAAAAATATACTTTCTATTTTTCATAGAACTTCATTAGAATATATCTCTAGCATAGTTTCTGCAATTTTAAAATTATCTAACAAGGGAGACTACCGTACTGTCGGTCGACCCTGGGTAGGTGATGCATTTCAAACTTTTGTTTGGACCCTTTTGACCCAAATTTGACAATAATTTGTCTGCAAGACTCATAAACTGATTTAGCGCGAGAGTTTGAATTTTTGATAGTTCAATTATATTCAAAGGAGAGATTATTGGAAAAAAGAAATTATTCATGTATATCCCCATAAGAATTTTAATTTTTTGACAAAAAGTTACTATACAAAGGGCCTCGTACATTAAGAACTCGTATAACAAAACCTCGGATGTTTTAAACTCGTTTGTAATTACGTCGGATATAGTATACTTCAATTATAATGAAACTTCAAATATTATAATCCATACTTATTTTGAAAATGCTCTAACAGTAAAAGTTGGCTGCCACTATTCTCGAGTTTAAAAAAACCGAAGTCCACTGTGTTCAAGGCCTAAAGTCTTAACGCTTTAGAATTAGATTGAGGCAGAAGATGTGGAACTGTTTGTCAAAAATGAAAATCTTTATAGTAATTTACATCGAGAATTTCAGGTTTCCAATAATAGTCCCTCTTTCGAATATATTTATAATTTCAAACTTTCGCGCCAAATCAGTTTATGAGTCTTGCAGACAAATTATTGTCAAAATTGAGTCAAAAGGGTCTAAACAAAAGTTTGGAATGCATCACGTACCCAGGGTCGACCGACAGTAGGGTAGTCTCCCTTGTAAGTAATATGAAATACACTAAGAAACCCAATCATTTGTTTCAGTTGGCGCCGGACCAAACACACTTGTTCCAATAATGTCCAAAGTCAGACTTAAAATGCCACTTTACATGAAGATCTTATAAATAAATTTTTATATGCTAAAAGTTCTTTTTGAGACGCTACTTTAGTTAATTAAAAAAAAATCGAAGTTTCGAAGACATTGCAAATTCTTGGTAGAGGCCAATATGAAAATAAGTGCAACGAATGCTTATATCTTATGAAAACGAAACTAGACGTACGCCCACGATGTAACTGACGACAACAACCTAAAGTAACCTAATCATGAGAACCATAAACGCAGCATTTGATAAACCTAACATTAGCTCAAACCATTAGCGCACATAAACCCCATATATATATATATAACCGAGCGCAAATAAGCATCCCATGTCGCCAAATTTTGCCTAAACTAGTCATTCCCGTCAATCTACCACCGCAACCATATGATGCAACCACTTTTAGTTTCCCTAAAAACTTTTCTTTTGTGCACTAAAAACAGTTGAATTTAAATTAGTTTAAATTAGTTGGATTCGGCAAACCTTAATTTGTGTGCATTTGCTGATGTTACGTTAACTTAATTGGGTTAGTTGATCAAGTCTTACCAGAATCAAGTTTTTGCAGTTTTCGCTTTCTCTTAAAATTTAATATTTATTGTCCAAGTTTAATATAAATGGAAGGTTAATTACGAGTTAACAGTGAAGTTAACTAACAATCAAACAATTATTTCACACTTAAAGTTTTTGTTAAAATTAACTTTCACTGGGATAAAGTAGCACTTATTAGTGTTGTTATTTGAACCATCCACTCAACCATTTACTTTGAACCTGAAAATAAATAAAAACATTTTCAAGTTTTATTGTCATTTTACTTGTCGTTCAGGTCTAAACACTACGTGACTTATTTTTAGAAATACTAAGGAACTCTTTTTGTCAAAATTAATTTGAAATTTGAAACGATGTAACGAAAACGGCGCACATGAACGTGAGACTCAACGCAAAAGCATGATGGACGTCAAAATCTGAGGCAAATCGAATCAAAATAATTTAATCGATTAGTCTAAATAAAATACTGATCCATAAGACAATTTCAGAATTTATTTCATCCTTTCAATAAAAAATAACACTTCTAAAAAATAACACGGGCAGTCATGCTTGTGAGTTTTTTTTAAATAATAATAGTTTTTTGTTTTTTCTAACAGAATAATTATTTTATTATTACTATACCGGAAAATTCAATTTATCTTTTCTCGCTCTGAAAATTTGACTTAGCACGAATGAAATAATGCTGCACTAATTTCAGTGAACAGACATGAGGTCGGATGACATCATGCGTTTGCATTCTCCGCTTTACTAGTAATCGTTCCAAAAAAAATTGGGTTGCCATCAAAAGCGTATAATAGAGTACAATTCTTCTTTCGAATTTTTAAGAGATCGACTTAATTTATCGAGAAAAAGCAATATGCAATTTAATTTTACTGAAAGAAACAAACGCAATTAACTTATTAATAAAATTAATAATATCAATAATTAATTATATCTAGTTAACGTATCGCCCAACCTAAATGACAAAGGCTCACTTTCTTTTTTTTGAAAAACGGAAAAAAAAAGTGCAAACTATTCTCCAGAAACTTACTTTGCTCAACCTAACCAAAAAACTATTACCTATTATGCAGTTTTACTTTTTGAGATCCTTGCAACTTTCTCCTGAGCCCAAATTGGTCAATTTACTCATTTTATTAACCCATTAAAATACTGAGATTACCTGATAATTATCATAATTTCAAAACTGTTTTGCACGTTTCTGATTGCAGGGTGTTTCAACGCTAAAAAATATCAGCGAGTAACGCTGAAAATCACTGGAAATCAAGCTTCAGAGGAAGTTAGGTTATAAAAGACTGGATATCAGGGCAAATTGACTAGTTTTATTGTGTTGTATTTTCGACCCTTTTTATGGAGCCTGTTGACCTTTGCCCCATTTCCAGGTAATTCTATACGCAATGGCCCACTGCAATTGTGAATTTGCTGGAGAGATTTGTTGCTTCAAAACGTAGGTTACATTGGAGTAAGTTCTTGTAGTGTAGTCTACACAAACGTCATTCAAATTTTTCTGTACAAAAATCTAGGAATTTTTATTTAATCAGCTCATCTCGACTCTTACATCGTCGCTTTGTGTTCAATAAAAACTCGATGAAATCATGAAATTCCAATTTGAATTTGTACGTACGTTACTTGGCTTTATAGCATTAACAATTTTGTAAAAAAGTAAAAAATAAAATAAATAAAAATTTTGTAAAATATACCACACAACGTAAAGCTTCTGTATTGCTTAAACTTAAATTAATATAAAACTCAAATTTGCAAAGGCGTGTAACAACACGTGCGTGCATGAGTTGCGGAAATATTTTTATGAAAGCTGTGAGTTAGCTTATTTTTCTGTTATAAAATGTAGAAATTAAATGTAATGAGGAACACGGTAGCCCTCCAGAGTAGAATTTGCATTATTAGTACAATCCAGAAAAACTGTTACGTTTTATCACAAGGACAACTGGCGAAAGGGACATAATGCGTCTGCTTTCACTTGCCATCAACTCAGACAAGTACAACGCTACCATTAAAAGAATAAAATAATTAAATAAAATGCATTTCTTTATTCGAATTTTCAAAAGAATAAATGTATTTAATTGAAAAACGTATTGAACACTTTAATTTCATTTCAAAAGAATCAAGTGCAATTAACAAATTATTAACTAATTAATTAAAAAAATATTACAATCAATAATATGGAAAACTGTCTGGAAAGAATTTTGTTAACTGCTTTGCTTTAACTAGTTTTTTTTTTAAGGACAGATAGTGTGGAGATGACAGCCACAAAATTGTTTTAACGATTCCTTCAAAATGCATTGTATTCTCTGGCGACACTATGTATCGTACGGTAGCACGCCATTAGGTCCAATGAATTAGGTCCACAACAATGACGTCCACAAGAAAGACGTCCACAAAAATGAGG